>CAUHTR010007984.1:0-65201 GCA_959609185.1 Schmidtea polychroa
TATAATTATAATTTAATAATATAATTATAATATAATTATAATATAATTATAATAAAATATAATTATAATTGTAAAAAATTAGAAAATTACTTGCAACGGCTCATTGTCAGAATTAGAACGTGTTATTAAGAATTCGAAACAAATTGTTGGATAAATATTGAATATTTAATATTATTTTCATATTTTGAGCAATTCGTCACACTTTGCTGAAATTTGATAATTATAGATGTGATGTAATTATAATGGGATAATTGATTTCCATAACCTTTACCTTATATTGTGTAATGCCTGCATGTGTGATTTATTATTTTTGATTTTCTGGGTCCTCAAATTATGTCACTGATTATTATTTCCCAAAAGCTATTGCTGATTGTGTTGGTGTCGGCACACTGGGTACTATAAATAGTACCACAATTTCTAAAATAAAGTTTTTGGAATTTCTCAAGTTATTCTTATTCGTTAAAATAGATATACAAATTAAATATAATTAATAATCAATAATTAAATAAATATTCTTTTTACATATCTAGTTCAATTTTCTTCATTTCGAGATATTTAATGTTTAAATTTTATAATATTTGAAAATTATGTTAATCTGTAACATATTTTGTTATATTGACATTTTATTATAAATATACAAAGAAGATATTCATATTTATCTTTTTCTAGACTTCACTCATTTTGTCAAAATTGAACTTATGCCACTTACATTTATAATAGCTCATTTCTTACGATCTCAATTCCCATTTATAAGTTCCAATATGTAACTATGATCATGTATCTTACTAATTTTATTAAGCGGCTCTTCTTATTTGTCATCGTCTCCGTTTCCCATTTCATTATTATCTAACTTTATTTTCTTTTCTAAATTCACTTTATTTTTCTTTCTATTCCAACTTCTTGTTTATCATTATTACTTGTATTTGAAAATTTTCTCAATGTTAGAAACCACTTTTTGTTAATTTCCAATAAAAAACAACAAAAAATGTTAACAATTTTACAGTTTTTTTATCGTTTTTGTATATTAGAATTTTTTAAAAATAATTTTGTATTAAGGGAAAAATCTTTACTGTAAAATATAAAAAAGGAAGCCTTCTCCTATTTTAAAACTAGACTCTTCCATTGAACTTGTGCCATCTTCTGTCTGTCGTCACAAACCCTTGTATAAATGCTAAGTTGTAATAATAACAAAATTTTATTTTTAATTAATTAATTTAAAACATTCACCTAAATAATTTTATTTTGTTTACTTGACATTTATATGAAAATATAAAATTTGTATCAGAAAAATATTTTTCAGATTCTATTTGAAAATTAATCCGGAAACTAAATTTTTCTCCGTTTGAAACTTTTATGCGTGAAAAGTTTTCTGCGATTTTTCCGTAATTTTATGTCACTGGTTAGAATTATAAAGTTATTTTGAAATAAATTTCTAAATGCAGAAGAAAAGTTAAAAGTTAAAATTTATGTTTATTTGTGCTGATACCATTCTTGATATTTGAATAATATTAAATTAAAATCTTTGTTTTAAATATCTGTATCATTTATGTTTCACCGATACCTCAGTGTTTTAAATTAATTGGTCCCAGTAAAGGATCGCCTCAAAAAACCTAAACAAGATTAGGTTAAAATAAGAGTCTTAAATAATTATTAATTTTCTAAATTTATTTTACCAAATTCGAATGAGTTATACAACCGAAGCTTATAAAACCGAAAGAAATATATCATTTTCTTAAGGAATGTTGAAGAAGAATGTATTTACTGATTTTATTATAAGAACTTCTTTCGATTTTCACCTCTGATTTCTTTTCAATTGACATTGTATTCACTAGAAAATTGACTATGAATCAGTAAAGATATCGAGGATTTATTGATATTCACGAATTTTCGACACACCTTTTATTTAATTATAATTTAGTTTTAATTTTTTTAATTTTAGTTTTAACAAATATGTACTCAAATAATTTTAATTAAAAGTGTATTTTATTATGATACTAGTTTACTAAGTCTTCCATGACGGTTGGATAAAATTATAAATAAAAGATTTTGCATGGTTTATTAACAGCAATTTTTCATGTGACGTTTTATCAAAATTTTTAGATTGAATCGTATGAAATATCATTTCAGCTATAAAAATTATATGCGACTCGCAAAATATGATTGTTACATTTTAACAGTCAGCGCTAATAAATTTCATTTGTGTCGAAACTAGCGTTGCCAGACTGTCCCGATTAATCGGGAATGTCCCGTTGTCAGAGATGTTTTCCGAGTGTCCCCAAAAAAGTCTTGGCGACGTTCAAATGTCCCGATTTAGATTTATTATAAAAAAAACAAATTAAATTTATGAAATACATAATCAAATAATTTTTGAACGGAAACAAACTTAAAAAATTGCATGAACCTGCTGAAATATGAAAAAGGTTTTAATTTTTAATATCATAGAAGTTGTGTCGGTTCGGTGTTTGTTTTATACATGCACAACTGTTTGGTTAACAGTTTGGATATTTAATTAAATTGTTTATAATTTACGTAGTAAGTATAATTTAAAATTTTGATATTATTTAAATAATTATGCCATACCTTTAACTATAGTTTGAAAATGCCAAAGATCTTGTCAGTATTTGGAAAGATATACTGAAGAGTATCCATTTATAAAGAAAGGAAAAACAAACACCGAAGTATATTGTTTACATTGCAAAGTTTATATCAGCATAAGCACTTAGTATTCAATAATCGCTATTCTCCTAATTTATTATTTTAGTCATTCCATGTGATGTTAGCTTAAATGAATTTTTATATAAAGTTAATGAAATGAATTTGAATTTTTATGTTCCTATTAAATTTAGTTTATTTTTATAAGCATAATAAATTAATATATTAATTATAAAAAAAAATGTTTTGTACTGTCCCGATTTAAGTTTTGAAAATTCTGGCAAGCCTAAATATAGTGAATAAAGATTTTTAATAAAAAGTAAAAATTTGAAATATTATATTCTTTCAAATATGTCAATAAAATAATTTATATTTTCCTATAAATTAGATGATGATGGCTTCATTAAATCATGACTCAAAAAATAATATATCATAATATCAAATTTTCTGGTACATCATACAAAATGATGTCTATAGTACAAACACAGAATTTTTTCAAAGGATATAAATATGTTAAATCTCGCAGCATTAAATTTTTACACACAGGTAAGTTTGTGTGTTCCTATAATATATATTTATTGATTTTTTTTAAGATTATAGATAATGTTATATTTCGCAGTTATTAATCAGGCTTCCATTTGTGCTTTAACAAACAATTACATTTTTTATGTGTAGAAAGTAATTAAATTATATTAAAATGAAATTCAAGTTATAATATTAAATTTTATTTGTTATAATTATCTATATTTCAACCTCCTGGCACTCCTTAGCACCCTCTAATTCTAAAAAAGTGAGAACGAAAAGAATAAATACATTTTTCCAAATTACAGTATTTTAATTAAAAAAAATTCAAATTAATATTTTTTAATACGATTTATGATAAATAACGGAAATGATTCATAAAATATAATTCAAATCAAAAAAATTTGTTTTTTTTTCAAATAAAAAGAAAAACCCATAAATATTTTTTATTTCCTCCGTAATCCTGAATTAATATAGCAGATAAACCTTGTAATTTAACTTCATCACACAGAATCCAATCAGGGACATCTATAATTAAAGTCGTCCTGAAAAGAACGGTAAAATCACGCAGAATTTGGAATGGAAAAGTAAAATATCTGAAAAATCTAAAACCAAATAAATTAAGTTGAAATTTCAAATATTTCCATCTGTATAATTGGGTTTATTTCCCAACTCTTTTCTGTCGACGGTGTTGATGATTGGAATAATTCAATTGTCATTTTTTTATTTAATTGGATTTGTTCATTTTTATAAAGTTATTAGTATTATGTTTTGATAAATTGAAAATATAATGAACAAGCTCATTGTCATAATAATAATAATAATAATAATAATAATAATAATAATAATAATAATAATAATAATAATAATAATAATAATAATAATAATAATAATAATAATAATAATAATAATAATAATGATAATAATAATAATAATAATAATAATAATAATAATAATAATAATAATAAAATTAATAATAATAATAATAATAATAATAATAATAATAATAATAATAATAATAATAATAATAATAATAATAATAATAATAATAATATTAATAATAATAATAATAATAATAATAATAATAATAATAATAATAATAATAATAATAATAATAATATAGTTCAGTGACAAATTATATAACTTTTGATATATCAAGTTTCATAATTTTTAAATAAATAAAAACGAAAAAGCAAAACTTTTCCCAAATGTTATTAATTTGAGGAATAACTTGACGATAATTATTTAATTACAATATGGTCTGTTGCCTCTGGTTAACAATTACCTTGAAAATTGGTTATATTGTTTTTATTCTCAATGAGTTCTCTCGGAACCGACGTAAAATAACAGGAAATAGCTTTCATTTTACCAGGAACCTTCGTTTGTCATTATTGTTATTATTCCTCATTGATTTTCCTTCTAATGTTTTAGCAAACATTTTGACTATTTTAGCTTTAACAAATAAATTCTTTTATTGTCTGAAATTGCTTAATATTATAATTATTTAGACGGTCAAGTTTTTGATTATATCGGTATCTTAGTTGGAAGACGTTGAATCTAAATATTAGAAACGAATACAATATAATTGCAAATATAAAAATTTAATAAACGCAAGGCGACTGCAAAGTAAATTACTCACAAAACAGAAATCATTTAGATTAACATATTCATTTAAACAAAAAACATACAATAATATTCAGTATTGATAAAGAATATATAATAATGCGAATTTATTTTAAAATACCTAACAATGAAAAAATAGGTGATAAAATGCCAAGCGCTTGATGGAAGATAGTGTAGAAAATATAAGAAAAAATATTTGATTAATAATCTATTAAAAAGAAATGAAGTTAATTAAAATTGATAAAAGGTAAATAATGAAAATGATAAAACATTTTACTGAAACTTAGCAATTGTTTTAAGAATAATGAAAATTAGTATTGGTAATATATTATTAACACATAAGAATATATTTTTACCACAAGAACATAATGCAAGTAAAAATCATTTTACATTTGGGGTGTGTCCCACCACAACATTCCATCTATTATTTGAAAATACATATATTAAGTACTTTGTACACTAAAACAAAATAAACAACATTAAATAACATCTTTAAAAATAAATAGACAATTTTTAATAAAATTGTCATTGGCAAAAGTGAAGTTAAATATGACTTTGTACAGTTTATACTTTATACACCTCCTAAAACTTATTAAACAAACTGTGACGGGGCGTGTTTGCAATAATTAATCATAGAAAAAGCACTTTTTTATAAATTTTTGTAAATTTGACATTTTTAGTTTATTCTGTGTAGCATTTAATGATTTAATGAATTATTTAATGACAAAATTATTTCGAAAAATGTAAGTTTTTTACTTGTTTAATATTTTAATAAAACGTAATAGCACTTAAGATATTTTTTAATTAATCACCGATAATATTACCTTTTTTGTACCAATGCATAATTAATTTAATAAACTTTCTTCAATTGCCAATTATAAAAAGCGTCATCATTACCCATAGCTCTGATTATTCTAACTTTGTCAGTTTTTGAAATTCAAAAAAGACTAAATTTTTTAAACGCGAATATATAAAATCAAGTTTACATATTCTTTTATACCCTAAAAAGAAGCGTACTTGAGATACTGTCGTATGAAATACTTTTCAAATTTATTTTTTCGGAAAAATTTTAAAATTAAATGTATTTTTTGTAGTGGGAGATTTTATCACTTGTTTGATTGTATGTTTTTATTATAGGAATATAACTGCTGTTGAATTTTAAATACACCGACTAGTTGATATGCTAGTTATAATATGAATTGCGATAATATAATTAAATAAATAGAAGTAAAATGAATATTAAATGAATGTATGTTGTGGATTTATGTGGTATGCAAATTCCTTATGCTTACATTACTCGACGATGAATAAAAATCCTCGTGAAGATTTGTTTATATATTACAAACAAATTGCATGGTTTTTGAATTTAATAAATATTAGTTTTTAATTATAAATGTTATAAATACTAAAAGTATAACAACTAACATGAATTATTGGTTATTTTGTTACCTTATAAACTTTTTAAGACTCTAAGACGTGGTGTAGTTTAGGTATATCGTTAAAGTAATGAGAGAAGAAAAAGAAATAACCACACACAAGAAAGGTTGACCAAATTTTTATAATTAAAATTGCATAATTTTACAACAAATAGGATCCTAATTTTAAATTTTAAAAATATTTATGAATATTTTTAAAGATAGATTTCACAGCATTCACTATTACATAAAGATTGTAATAATTTTTCATAATTTTTACACACATACTCAACCCTAATAATAATAATAATAAAAATAAAAATATTAATAATACTTTGAAAATATTGAAAATGTTGAAAATTATGACGTCATAATGTGTTTTTAAAATATATTTAAGTTTTAAAATGCCGCAACGTAATGTATTTATTTTTTATCTTACCCTTTCATTGATTTAAATTGGTCAGAACGTTTAAATTGTTTGTCATTTAAACTTTTTATTCTCTATTTTTATTCTCTATCTATTTATTCTCTATCTATTGTTGCTTCATCAGCTTCAACCTGGTGTTTGTTGATAAATGTCACGAATACCAGCATCAAATAAACGGTAAAGCTCTGGATATTGAATAAGTTCTATCGGTTCAGGTAACTGTTTAATAGCTGTTGCCAAACTTAATCTAGGTATGGAAACAAACTGTTGGGTTTTAGTTAATTTAAGTCGGTAACTTCTGACTTCTCGTGTCCTTTTAATCAAAACAATAAACTACCCAACTTATATTTGAATCACAAAAATATATTCTTTTCTCAATAATAAACAATCACTAATCAAAGTTAAGTTTGACCGATTCTCCGCTCGGCGTTGATGCTTTGACAAAAGATATTTTCATAGGTTCTCTTGACCAACGTTTTCCTTTTCTATTTGATTTGATCCTTTTTCACCTTTTCATATTCCTATTCTATATTTTCTTTTTCCCTAATCTAACTATTTTCTAATAAATCCCTAATCATCATCTTGTTGGCCATTAGCTAATCTATACCTGTTCCGTTTTCCCAATTCGATTTCGATGATTTTATAATTTATTGATTTTTCTCGGATTTCCGGATTCTTGCCTTTCGCAACTGCTTTTGTCATTTCCTAATAATGCTTCCATCATACTTTCCTTTATTATCAATTCTGTGCATGATCACGCTTTTATTTGTCTTTTTTTCTTCACTTTTCAACCTAAATTTCATTTTAATTTATTTTAATTTACTGACCTCAACAAAACGTAATAGAAACGTAATAGAAAAAAAAACATAATAGAAATATGGTTATCATTTAACCAATTAAGGTGCTTAGAAATATATATATTATAAAGTAACAATTTAACTTTTATGTAACTTTTACCAAAACATTGATATTTTGTGAGATCAATTTATTTTTAGTCATTTATAATAATATTTAGCAAAAGGTAATTTAGCAAATTATCGGAAAATTGTCCATTTAAATGCAGATATACAGTCCCTCACCAAATATTTCTACACCTTTAAATATACAACCGACAATTTAAAAAAAGATTCATCCTAAAGATTCATCTAAAGATTCTTCCTAAAGATTCATCCCATTTCAGGTCATCTCTCTATCTATTTAATTCAGTCAATCATCTTAAAGCCCATCGAAAATGTAAAAATTCATCATATACAATCATGTCTTTCTATCTTGCTGGTAAGACATTGTTTCGGGTCACCATCATCTGGTCGTACTGAAGTCCTTCTAGTGTGGATATCGGTAAGAAGATCTCTGACTACTTTAGTATTAAAATATCAACAAATGATCACCAAAAACCTGTAACGTAATGGAAAAGCGTAGTCCTGGAAAGGACTGAGATGAAAGCTATGCAGTGCTAACACATGTCACTCTTCCAGAAAATTAGACATCCTAAAAATCAACAATAACAACAACAACTTACAATCTAAGTATTAACAATATACCGTCATTTTGGTAACTCAAACCATTCAAAGATAGTAATTATGAAACCTCTGCAATCAAAGGATCACTAAACCCCTAATAGTTTCGATCATGTAGAAAGAATTTAGAATTTAATTCAATTAAATAAAATCTGTACCTTATATGAGACATGAGCGTCCTAGTACCAAATCTTTTAATTTAGAATTTATATTAAAATTATATCAATTTCATTTTTCTGCTTGAATTGGGTTTTCTCAAAGGATCACTTGCTCCTATTATCGAGCAAAGATTGATTGTATTTGTAAAAATTAGAACAATTGTGATTTGTTGAAATAATAAAATTTATTGTGTTAAGTTTTTATTCTGATCGAGAACACAAGAAATTAGATTTATAGCTCTATCCTATAAAATAATAAATACAACTCTAGACAGTCGAAGCAAGGTTATATTTAAATTGAATAATAAATCTAATTTTGTTATTGAAAACCTGTCGTCATTATAATAATACGCTCATAGTCAGATTGAGAATCGTTAATATCTCAATCCACCAGCAACCCAACAGCACTGATTGAAGTGCTACTGACAAAATCAGTGACATTCAACAAATGATTTCTATGGGAAATAATCTAAAAGTTCAAAACTTTTATTTAATCTAAATAAAATTTCAAACAGAAAAATGTTATCAAATTCAGGTTAGATTGATTTAAGATCGAGGAAAACTTTCCACAGAACTCCAGGAGAATTTGTCCATTTAATTACATTTCGGTAGCTCGAATGTTAATAGGCAAGGATATATCACGTTTGATATTTGCATTTTTGCTGGAAATTATGTTTAGAGAGATCGTTTTGAACTTCTCTGAGATCGGTTTTTTACACAAATATGTTCCCGCCATTTTTCTTGCTGATAAGATGATATTGTTAAAGCAGTCGGAAATTGAATTCGCTCGAAGAGAATTCCCATGTCTTTGATGAAATTTAAAATCGTATTCTAAAGAATATAAACTGTCTTTTGAAGAAATTGATTCATATTTATTGTCCATATTATTATTATTATTATTATTATTATTATTATTATTATTATTATTATTATTATTATTATTATCATTAATAATAATATTATTGTTTGTAGTAGTAGTTGTATTATTATATTGAATCATGCTTTGATTGCAGAATATTAATGAGTTTTGAGCATCATTGGATTCGCATAATTTCAGAGCCTCGGAATAGCTAGGAGGAAACTTTTCCAAATTATCAATTGAATATAAACTTTCACCATCATTTGAATTGGTTCTGGCTCCAATTGTTTTAATGCAGTCGAAATTCAAATGAGCAGTTTTGCATAAAATTAATAATCGTAATGGCCAGGAAAGCAAAAGAAGAGCACAAATTATGTATAATTTATTGGAAATCAACAATGGCTGTCTTTCGTGGTGATTTGTAACCAAAACTGTTGAACATTTTGTTTTATTGAATTGGTCCAACCCTAAAAAAGTAAATAATTAACTTAGTTGTTTATAATTAATTTTAATTATTTTTGACTTTTTTTTGCTTTTCATTTTCAATTTTTAAAATATACAAGACCTCAATAAAAATACACCGAATTGATAATAGATAATTGATAATGATAATTATTTAATTAATTAAATAATTTTTCAAAATACGCTGATTATTAATTTCATAAAATATAAAAATAATTTTTTATCCAATTGCATAATATTAGGTCTTCAAAATTTAAGGAATCATCGTTTGAAGACAAAATGAAAAAGACAAAATTCTTTGCAGTCGTACTTTTAAATAGAATAGGAATTTTGAATTTTGTTTTTAAAGTTTTTTGCCATTTTTTCTTGAGTAAATTAATTAGATCTATTCCGTACCACCCAAAATAATCGAGAGACTTTTCGTAGCGTGTTCGAAGTGTGTGCAGCATACAGGCGCCTACAATACTATATGAAATTTAAATTTCAACAAAAAGTATTTACAAACTATTTTTTTTTAGTTTTTAATTTTTAAATCAAATCACTTATGATCAAAATCACTTGAAAAAGGCTGTACCGAAAATTAGTGAATATCAAAAAAACATCAATATCTTGATTGATTCATAGTTAATTTTTTAATAAATATAATATCAATTGAAAATGAAAACAAAGTAGAGATGAAAATCAAAAGAAGCTCTTATCATATTTAATTTTTAAAGACAATTGTTTTTTTATTTTTTAAATGAACAGGTGCCTCCAAAACAAATTTTAAAATTAATTTTTAACCGAAATTTGAATTTTGAAATTTATTGAAATTTATATTGGCTGTTAATTTTTAGTTTCAAACTTTGGAATAAAAAGTAAATTTGAATTATAATAGAAAAAAAATAAAAAACTAATTATTGAAAATTATTTATTATAATAGTCTTTTTGTAACTTATTAAAATTCTTTTTCAAATGCGTCCAATATTTCTCGTATACACAATGAAATACTCTCTCTCTCTCTCTCTCTCTCTCTCTCTCTATATATATATATATATATATATATATATATATATATATATATATATATATATATATATATATATATATATATATATATATATATATATATATATATATATATATATATATATAATATATATATATATATATATATATATATATATATATATATATATATAAATAAAAAAAAACTTGTTTGTTGTTTATAAAGAGAAGAGTCTTTAGAAAAGAAAATTAGAGATATCAAATCTAATTTCTTTCATATTATTTTGTTTAACTTCTGAGTATAATTTATTTTTGATTTGAAGTACATTATTGAAAATCAATTAATTTTAACAGAAAATTGTCGTTAAAATTCAACAGTCAGAGCCTACTGACCACATATTCTCTTTTCTAACATTTAAAGAGTGGTTAAAAGCAAGATGAATATTTTATTTTAATTGCTTGTATTTTTAAAAGTATTTTTATCATCAAGCTTCACTTGTAAATATAACATATATTTAATTGAAAAATTAAAATTTATATCAATATAAAAAGCAACAATTTAGAATATAGATTTATTGAGGTTTTTGTACATTAGCCGATAGTTTGTCCACGGTAAGCAAACAAACAAAATATAATTTCACATTTTCAAATCCCGAAAACAATTTATGAATGAAATAAATTACAAAATTTGTTCACATTCAAACAGAATAAATTAAAAAATTATATTTTTTCATTATAAATTGAATTATTAAATTTATTAAAACTTCTATAATCATAATTTAAATTTTTTTAAATGAATTTTTTTGCAATAAATTTATTTTTTCATATAATTAATTTTATGCAAATCACGCAACTAAAAGTTACAAAAAAATCATGATATATTTGATTTCAGCTACAAAATTATTCTCTTCTTCAGAAAGAATCTACATAATTAATTAAGAAATAGTTTATTATTCTTCGAATTTATCATATGATGCTTGCATGAAAATTACGGAGATGTGGAGAAGGAAGGATCGATAAATATGCATCAAAATTTTTCGGATTAAATATTAATATAAACGCATTGGATATATATATATATATATAAAATCTTTTAATCGTGTCAATCTTTTAATGCATCATCAATAACATATATGATAAATTTATTTATTATTATTATTATTATTATTATTTGTTATACATTAATTTGTTTATTTTTTGAATTTTTATATTTTATTTAAATATTGTATTTTGCTTTTATGATTTGGTTTTGATGATGATTTTTAACTATACTTACAAACGATAAAATTTAATGCCATAACTCTTTAAAAGTCTTCCTAAAATTACAAGTTAGAATTTGTAGTGTACAAGCTAATTAATTGGAGAGTATCATTATGAAGAAATCGCTAATAATTAGTTTATTAATAAATTTATTAAAATATTTATTGAATATTCATTTTACTTTCCTAATAAAATTTTAAATATTTTTAAAATTAAATTATTAATTTAATTCTACTGAAATTTACAACAATAGAAAATCTATTATGAAATAATTTGATCATTTAATTGAAATCAGTTTGATTTGCCTAATAGACAAACCAGAATCTGGTATAAGATTACAAAAATAAATTCACTAATTTACAACGTAAAAAAATAAATCTGTCTTTGAAGTTGCCGTCAAATATTTTTATTTATAAATTTGAATAAAATAACAGAATAAATCTGTTAGACTCGTTATTCATTTCTGCACGATCAAATGGTTGAATAAATTTCAATTCATGGGAAATATAAATCTTATTTCATAGAAATATTCTCCAGTAGAAATTTATAAATTTATAAATAATTATATTTTACATGTTGTGTAGATTAAATGTATCCATCATTAATTGTTGTTTTATTATATTATTATATTTTACATTAAATAATAATAAATAGTTGAACTAGGTTTAATAATTATATACATTAATAAAATTAATCACAAACTTTTAATAGTTTTGTTGGGGTTAGTACAAAAAACAAAAGAAAATTTATATATAAAAGGAAGGTATAACAATTATTGGTTAAATCAATAAAAGCGCAAAAATAATTAAAACTTACAAATTGAATAAGAACTCGAGGAGTCAGAGAGAGAACCGACTTTAAAAATAAACTATGTTAAGACTCAAATTACAATATTTTCGAATTGTTATTAAAAAAAAATTTTTTTTAATTTAAAAATGTTTAATTTTTAATAATCAAAGAAAACATTTCCATAAATTGCATTCAAAATAATATTCATCTTTTTTAATGTATTTCTTTAAATCTAAGTACTTTCTACAAGTTATTAATTGTTGTTGTTCTCCAGTCTTAGTGAAATTCTAATGACTTCGTGGTTCAAAAATAATTAACAGCAATAATTAAATGATAATATAAGCCTTTTGCTGCAAAGTATATATTAAATGAAACGAAAGAATTTCGATTATAAAAATAACCCTATCAATTTCTTGGAATTTAGCTGTTTCGATTTTCAAATGCCTTTTGATCTTCTTTTTCTTTTTCTTTCTTCTCATTGGTTGAAATAAATAAAATAAATCAAAATAAAACTTTTTCGAGAATTCGAAATTAAATTAACTGTAAGGCTAAAAATAATAATAATAATAATAATAATAATAATAATAATAATAATAATAATAATAATAATAATAATAATAATAATAATAATAATAATAATAATAATAATAATAATAATAATAATAATAATAATAATAATAATAATAATAATAATAATAATAATAATAATAATAATAATAATAATAATAATAATAATAATAATAATAATAATAATAATAATAATAATTGTTTAATTCGATGTTCGCGTCTGTGTGTGCTTTTTACTTTCCTTGTGTTTTTGGTTGTGTGCGCACACAGACGCGTAAAATTGTGAATGTTGTAAGTTAGTTTTTTTTATCGATTTTGTTTTTGAACGTGAGTGAATAGAGTTGGTTCAAACAATATGATCCAGGATAAATGTTCTTTGGAATCGGATAACGTTAATGGTGTTTTTGGCCAACTAATATTAAATTTATTTGGTGGATGGATTTCCGTTGGTATTCGATGCAATTATTGTGATGTAGTAGCTACACAAAGAAAGGTTCCAGATAAAATGATTGAGAAGAGTTCAGCTACAAGGTGGTTTAATATTACTGAAAGTACTGGAGGTGTTATGACTGGTATGATCCCTGATTATCGATCTCAAGTATGTCGTGCACAAATGGAAGCAGCTCGATTTAGATATAAACATGGATATGAAATGCCTTGCGACATAATATGTCGTTATATTGCGGATATGAAGCAGCTTTCTACCCAATCAACTGAGATGCGACCATTAGGTTGTTCAATGATGGCATTATCTTATGGTATAGACATGGACAAATTGTTATTATTCAAAACTGGCTCTGTGGATGAAAATAAAATTATTATGCTTTATCATGAATTTAAACATAAACAATAATAATAATAATAATAACATCCTTTTTAAAAACTGTCAAATCCCTTAGAAAATACATAAAAATTGGAAGTATCTATCTTCAATTTGCATTTTTTATTATGTGCAATAATATAACCGTTTCCACCCAATCAGTTATGTTCTCAAATTTATGTACAGAGATTACAGGCAGTCTTTACTCGAATGTAGCATTACACATATTTTTTATTAAACCATATACGAGATCCGAACATAGAAACAGCTATAATTTTAATATATTACAAATATGCGGTTAAACTTCGTAAATGGGATTATATATTATAGGAGAATAAAGGAGAACCGTAAAGGCTGTAATCATTTTGCATAAATTTGATTAACTTAGGAAGAAATTGAACAGTAAATGTCTACTGATACAACTTTCAATTAACTGTTTAAAATTCGGCTCCCATGAGACTTCAAGAAATAGAATATAAATTAGAAGTTTAGAGTTTACAATTCTATATATCCATCGAAGAAAATATAATTTTGTAAAGAGAAAGTCATTAGTATTTATTCTATATATAAAATATTAGTCAAATTTTAACATAATCTAAAAAATTGAATTTCTATTAAAAAAATATTCATGAAATTTTTTAAATTTAATTATATTTAATTGTGTTGTATTTACGTATGCAAAGAATACGTGGAAATAAAAAATGAAATTTATAACGAATATTCAATTTACCATGCTCGGCGGGGAATTTTATCCTAATAACTATTTTTAATATTTTCATTTTGAGTTAAAACTCAATTATGTTATTTTAGATAAAAATTTGTTTCAGTTTTTAATATTTTATTACATTTAATATTTTATCGTAAAACTGAATATAAAAAGATTTAATAAAATATTATTATTGTCTTAATTACTATATGTAATATTTGCAATCAAACAAATTTTACTCCACATTATATGATTTTATTAATTTCAAAATATTTTATTTTAGCATACTGACCCAGAAGAAACTATCTTCCAGAATTTTAGACGAAATTTTGATAACGATGATGCAACATGAACTCCCACCCCCTGGTGAAGTAATTATTGCATTGAAAGAAAGCAACTGATAATGACTAAAAACTATTAATTAAAAAATTCTGAAAGGTTTATGAAGTTAATATCAAAAAGGCTTCAACCTCAATATAAATGCAATCCTATAGTTTTCTTTAACATTGTTTTATCCATGATAATGAATAATATTTATGATAATTGTAGTTGAAATATAGTTTATTTGAAAGTAATTAGTTTAACCCTTTGAATACCGAATTTATTTTTTAACCAAAGTAAATTTATTTGGAAGATTACTTCATGATAATCATTTTACACATTTAAAAAATTGGTAAAATCCTTTGGGTTAGAAGAAAACAATTTTCAAAAAATGTTATAAAAATTCTAAAATAGTTGAATATTTTGGTTGAATATGATTGATATAATATTAGTAAGTAAGATTTCTGTGATAAGATAAAGATAAGATATGATTTTTTTAAATTTTATTTATTGATGATAATTAATAAAAATTTTTCTTCGATTTATTTTCTTTTTATTAAACGATTTATTGATGGCTATTTATATCAAATTTTTTCTTCTAGAACATTCTTAAATTTTCTAGAAAAGTTTTAAAAGCTAAATTTTGTATTTTTCATCTTGTAATGATGAAATACCGTGGACGTTTGCAAATTTGGTTCAGAGATTTCTAAATTATTCAAATTTATAAGGAAAAAGTTCAAAATTTTTCAAAAGTAGGTTTTATTATTTGGAAAAATACTCAGGTTCGACTTAGATTTTCTATAAAGTTTTTCTATCCATATCGACAGTTGTTCTATCAAACAATTTATGTTTCATGAATTTTTTCCTTCAACTTCAATGTTCTATTTCAATTTGAAAAATGCCTATTTTTAAAATTGTAACTCAATTATCTGACGATCAGAATATGATTAAAATTTGTTTTATATCTGAAAATGTTTGTTATTATAGGTTATAAATAATGGTGTAAAACATTTTATCTGTACCTTATACTTTCGAAGAAAATCGAAGAAAATATTATATTAATATTTAAATATTATGCAATTAAATGTTATTTTTGTTTTAATTTTTAATTTTTTGAATTTAGGATTGATTAATCATGACTGTATATATTAAAAATTGTAGCTTTAAAAACAACAATTTCTTTAAAAAATATCAAATTGCAATTCAATTTTTTTATCTATTTATTTTCTCTTAAACTTTAATACTTTTTACCAATACTCAAAATAAGAACAAATCAAAACATAGTTATTTTTTAACATTACTTTTTTAATTTTTGTTATTATTATTTTATATGCAGTGTAATATTATTTTATGTTATTTTCTAATAAAAAAAATAATTTTATGAAATTTTTGTATTGATATTATATAATAATTTTTATAAAATTTTCAATTCTTTTCAACCCATTTAAACCAATTCATTTTCTATAATATTCAAAAACTTTAATAAAAATTTAAAAAGTTATCTTTAATTCCACATTCAAAATATTTTCTAGGAGAAGGAAAAATTAACAATAAAAAATGCAAAACAAAATTCCGAATAATAAAAGGTTTGCATAAAGTTTTGTATTTGATAATAAAATAAAAAACCAAGCTTTTGATAAGTGGCTGTAACATTGAAATGATCTTTTTACCTAAGAATTGAAAGTGGTATGGATTTTCTACAATCACAAAATTTTCTTTTGCTTATTTGTGTAAATGTTATATATGAATATTTAGTTGACTGCATATGTAATTTTTTCGAAATGATTTATATAAACTTTTAATTAAAAAGAAATTTCAAAATGTCTTTATTAGATATTTGATTTATTGAATTAATAACATCCATAATATTTCAAAACAAAACAAAACTATATTTTTAAACACAACACAAAATCTCTCTTATTTAAACAATCTCTGTTTTTAGCTTTGAGGATATCGGGTTTCCAATTGCTCGGGCTTTCCATTAACTCGGGCTTCCCACTAGCTGATTAATTAATTTTAATTAATTTGTTATTACAGTTATTATAATATATATATATATATATATATATATATATATATATATATATATATATATATATATATATATATATATATATATATATATATATATATATATATATATATATATATATATATATATATATATATATATATATATATATATTAAAAAGTATTTAGATTGTCTAATTCAATAAGTTTGTTTTAACACATGCAAATTTCTCCATATTTTTTATATTTGTAAATTAGTGTTCTAATCAAAAGATGTCGAAGGACCTTGTTCAATATTTGAAATTTTACCTTTACACACAGACAGCGTTTTCAGAGAAATATCTGAAAATCTAAAGAAATATTAAATTTTAAATTATTTTATAATTAGATCTTACGATGTTTTATCGTCTTTTTCTTTACAGCTCAAAGTAGATTTGTCCGATTCTAGATCACCAACTAGAAGGCTCTGACAATAGTCAGAAAAATACTTTTTGCTGAATACAATCAGTATTTGTACTAAAAATTAATATTGCGTATAAAAATGCTATTATTTCCTTACACGCAAAAATTCTCTTGTAAAATTATAGTAGTTCAGAACTCACAACCTTTTAAACCTTCTTATCAGAAATCCAACTGTCAAAAGTATCATGAATTTATAATTATTATTTATTAAAATAATTTGTGTGTTTGTATCAAGTGTGCAAAAGTAAAAGCATTAATCCGATAAAAATAAAATATTTACAATTAAATTAAATGAAAAGTGTTATTTCAGTTAAACCTTTTCTACTAAAAGCATTTTTGTTTATACAATAATACTAAAATGAAATTACATTTGTTGTACAAAAATTAATAAATTCATTATTTGCAATAAATTAGTTAACAGTTAATATTTTGTAAATTTAAAATTAAATTATAAGTAGAAATTAGGATTTTGAAGAAATTCAACTGAAATTGATGATTGACATTAAAGGAAACTACAAATAATTCCTTACAAATTCCTTTGTCAGTAGCATCAATCTTGTTTCAAATATTTTTAAAATTTTTAGTTTAAACAAAAAGTAAACAACTATTATTTATAACTTTTAAACAATAATTACTAAAAAATATTCACAGATCTTGCGCTAATGCCATCAGAAGCAATTAAAATTTGAAATGTTACATGAAAATCAGAGATTGAGGAATGTGTGATCTTAACATAGACTGAAATGTTTTCAATAATTAATGACTTTTTTAATTATTATTATTATTATTATTATTATTATTATTATTATTATTATTATTATTATTATTATTATTATTATTATTATTTAAAACAATAAAATGATAATTTAAGCCTTTTGCTGCAAATAATGTATTTAATGAAAGAATTTTCGACTATACGATAGTCCTTGTCAATCTCCTGAAATTTAGCAATGTTCTTCTTCAAAATACCCTTCAATCTTTCTTTTATTTCCTTTCTCTTAATTCTCATTGGTTGTAAATATAATGAATTGTTTTACTAAAAACTTTTAAAATTTTTTTATAATTTTTACATTTAAAATTTCAAAATGACACAAACTAAAATTTTTAAATTTTTTACAGCTTCTATAATTAGCTTCTAGAAGCCTAATAAAATATTTGAAAATATTTTAAATAAAGCCTCCAATAACTACTTATATATGCTATTTAAATATTTCAATAAATGTGTCAATTTTGATTTTCAAACCCTATTTTTTAAAATTTTTTTCTATATTATTCTAATTATTACTTTTTAATTTATTCTTATTTTTTTAATTTCTTTGTATATTGTCAGTTATTCTCAAAGTCAATGACAACAGATCAAATTCATGATTTCATTGATTTCTTCTTTAGTGTTGATCTTTGGCTGTCTGTTTATTATGAGAATTGCTTCTTTGATTCTGACATTTTTCTTTTGGATGTTTCCATTAGCTATGATTTCTATTGAAATATTTTTTCTTTCCTCTGTTGGCTGACACTGCCGGAGATGTCTGCCCAACGAGGATGTTCCACCAGGATCTAGATGTTCTTTAACTCTTTGGTGCAATGTCCTGAGGGTACTTCCAATGTAGATTTCATTGCATACATTGCACGTGATGCAATAGACGATGTTTTTTCTAAAGCACATATCTTTCGGTGTCTGGCAGTTTTTCATTGTGCAATTGTTTTCTCTATTTATGTTGCCTGCCAGAGCCCTTCTCAATGTCCAAGATTTATGTGCTATCCGAATTGGAAGACCGGTACGTTTAAGTTCTTTCAGGATCTTGAAGTCGAGTATGTCACTGATGAATGGGATATTCAGATAGAAATATTTCTGATTCTTTTGTGTTAATTCCCTAGATCTTCTTGGGGTAGAATTCATTTTTCAATGTCCTCACCTTGGTATCCGTTTCGGTGTAGGATTTTATTGAAATTTGATTGCTCTTTAAAGTTTTCGTTTTTCTCCGTGCATCGATTGGCTATTCTTCGTTTCTCGTTTCTTATGACATGTACTTTCTGTAAGTATGGAAGCGCTGATCTTTGGTGCATAAATATTTCTTTGCGAGCTGGTTTTCTGTAGAACCCGTATGTTGGAGTATTTTCTTCTATTTTGATTCTCAAATCCAATAAATTGAGGGATCCATCTTCTTCCGGATATTCGATTTCGAACTTAATATCTTGATGAGCCGCATTGAATGAATGAAATATTTCCTCCGCTTCTTTTCTGTTTTTGGTCAAGATGAAGATATCATCTACATATCTTGCATAGAAACCGATGGGTTGTATGGTCCTCAGTGTCTGTCGTTCGAGGTTATCCATAAAGATGATTGCTAGCAGTCCTGATATGCTAGAACCCATAGGCAGACCTTTAACTTGTTTATAGATATTTTGTTCAAAGGTAAAATAGGTGTTCTCGAGGATAACAGTAAGTAGTTTGGTGATATTCTCGATATTCATTTCCTTTATTAACAAGTTGCTTTCTCTTAATTTCTTTTCTAAACATTGAATAGCCTCTGTTGGTTCGATAGATGTGTATAGTGATACGACATCAAGACTAAATGGGTATTGGAATTCTCTATGACAAGTCATGTTATTATTTAGTCTTGTCATGAGGCAGTCGCTGCTTTGAAGATGGTGTGGTATCGTGTCCAATAAAGGTTTCAAGATCTTTGCAAGGAGCCAACTTGTTTTAGTTGTTGGTCCATTTTTGTTGGACACTATAGGTCTAATTTTGATACCAGGACCCTCTTTGTGAGTTTTAATTAGGTGGTAGAAGTTAGGAAGATCAGAATTTTTTGTGACGAAGCTGTTGGTTATTCTGTTGTTGAGCCTCATTTCCAAAGCTATGGCTTTCCATACTTTGTTGATCTTCGTTTCGATGGTGTTTGGTGACATGCGGCTGACTTTCTTGTATGTTTCGATGTTGCCGAGGTGTTCGTAACCAGCTTCACAGTAACGATTCTTCTCTATAATGCAAAATTCTCCCCCCTTGTCACTTGGCAAGTAAACGTACGGTTTCTTTTTAAGGGATTTTAATATTGTCTGTTCGTCTTTCGTTAGGTTTGAGAGATATGGTTTTCTTCTTTCCTTCTCAACTAACTCCATGATTTTGTGACAGACCTTTGAGAGTGTTGAATCTAATTCTGCATCAGGATTTGGTTGATAGAGTTTATCTGTGTTTATGTATACTGGGAGCTGGTTTTCGCTATTTTCATTTTCATGCGGTATTGTATTGTTCCATTTGATCTGGTACGCAATGCGACAAAGAGCTGTTTTGAAATTGAGGATGGCTGCTTCATCTATTTCTCTGTTTATACTGAACTTTGGTCCTAGTGAAAGTAATCCTTTTTCACCTTTGGATAGACAATTTGTGAGGTCGGTTACTAGTTCTTTGTTCACTGTAATGCTTTCGTTTCCGTCCAGTGTTTCACTGTTCTTAACAAGGCCTGCTTTGAGCTCCTTTTTTCTCAAACGAGAAAACGAGAAACGAAGAATAGCCAATCGATGCACGGAGAAAAACGAAAACTTTAAAGAGCAATCAAATTTCAATAAAATCCTACACCGAAACGGATACCAAGGTGAGGACATTGAAAAAATGAATTCTACCCCAAGAAGATCTAGGGAATTAACACAAAAGAATCAGAAATATTTCTATCTGAATATCCCATTCATCAGTGACATACTCGACTTCAAGATCCTGAAAGAACTTAAACGTACCGGTCTTCCAATTCGGATAGCACATAAATCTTGGACATTGAGAAGGGCTCTGGCAGGCAACATAAATAGAGAAAACAATTGCACAATGAAAACTGCCAGACACCGAAAGATATGTGCTTTAGAAAAAACATCGTCTATTTCATCACGTGCAATGTATGCAATGAAATCTACATTGGAAGTACCCTCAGGACATTGCACCAAAGAGTTAAAGAACATCTAGATCCTGTGGAACATCCTCGTTGGGCAGACATCTCCGGCAGTGTCAGCCAACAGAGGAAAGAAAAAATATTTCAATAGAAATCATAGCTAATGGAAACATCCAAAAGAAAAATGTCAGAATCAAAGAAGCAATTCTCATAATAAACAGACAGCCAAAGATCAACACTAAAGAAGAAATCAATGAAATCATGAATTTGATCTGTTGTCATTGACTTTGAGAATAACTGACAATATACAAAGAAATTAAAAAAATAAGAATAAATTAAAAAGTAATAATTAGAATAATATAGAAAAAAATTTTAAAAAATAGGGTTTGAAAATCAAAATTGACACATTTATTGAAATATTTAAATAGCATATATAAGTAGTTATTGGAGGCTTTATTTAAAATATTTTCAAATATTTTATTAGGCTTCTAGAAGCTAATTATAGAAGCTGTAAAAAATTTAAAAATTTTAGTTTGTGTCATTTTGAAATTTTAAATGTAAAAATTATAAAAAAATTTTAAAAGTTTTTAGTAAAACAATTCATTATATTTACAACCAATGAGAATTAAGAGAAAGGAAATAAAAGAAAGATTGAAGGGTATTTTGAAGAAGAACATTGCTAAATTTCAGGAGATTGACAAGGACTATCGTATAGTCGAAAATTCTTTCATTAAATACATTATTTGCAGCAAAAGGCTTAAATTATCATTTTATTGTTTTAAATAATAAATGCTGCTACCAAGCAATCATCATTTTATACTTATATTATATTATTATTATTATTATTATTATTATTATTATTATTATTATTATTATTATTATTATTATTATTATTATTATTATTATTATTATTATTATTATTATTATTATTATTATTATTATTATTATTATTATTATTATTATTATTATTATTATTATTATTATTATTATTATTATTATTATATTATAAGAAATATTTTCAAAGAAATATACATTGTAAGCATCCAAAGAATTAATTATATTTTCATCAAATAAAAAGTCCTGGTAAATGTTTTTCCGTCTACAAACCTCTTCAATAATACCAACCAAAGACTGGGAGAATATGAATAAAAATTATAATCAGTGACAACAATTGAAATAATCTCCGACTTAAAGAGGCAGATGTCAATTAGAGGCAACATTTTTAATAGTTTATATGCTTATAATAATTATTTTAATTAATTTAACCCTTTCATTCGGGAATTAATTCTGTGGGTAAATTAATTATCTAGACCATCAAACCTAGTAAGGGGACTCAAATTATGCAAAAAAATAAAAAAATTATTTAATTTTTTTTTTAAATAACGGCTTTAGAGAATGTACATTATATTGTACATTTCGTATCAGTAGGTGTTAATTTTACTGAGCTTCAGCACACAAAACTGTGTACAATATATTGTACACTCCGTATAAAAGGGTTAAACCAATATTTTATAGATGTGCATTTTTAATTAATTCGAATGCTTGTAATAACTTAATTCTTTTCTATTTCCAATATCTACATCGGAATTTTATAAATTATATATCAGATATTTTTCTATCCAGATTCACTTAGGATAAAGTTTAGAAAAAGATTAAAAAATAATAACAAAAATGAATGTGGGAAAATAGATTTTATCTAAATCTGGAAAATTATTTATTTCAATATATGTTGTCTCTGCAATTAAAATTTTTGCGATTTTGAAATGCATTATTTAATTAATTAATTAAGACTGTAATCAACTTATAAAAAATTTGAAATATTTCATTTTTAAATAAAATTTCATTTCAATCTATTCTTTACGTAAATTATTATTTTGAAATTTTTAGTACAATTTTATTAAGAAATTAACATTTTTTTTTATAAATATGTTGTCTAATAAAAAAAAACTGACATTATTGATCTGACTCCAAGCGTGTTAATATTAACAGCAATAACTAATTCCAATTAACATAAATTTTATTGATAAACATAATTAACTTAACATAATCTATTTTATCTTTGCTACAACAAACAGTTAATTCACAGACAAACCCGATGACAGAGAGGAGGAGACGGGACAGATTCCCGAACCCCGATGCCTACTTTTTGTTTAGTTTTTCTAAAAATAGTGTAAACATACTGTTATATATACTGTACACCAGTTGAGGTGACTCACATTGTTATGAGAAAATGAAGTTTGTAACTTCATTTAATCAATTTTATAAATAGTTTTCAAGTTTTTTAATTTTAAGTAAATTTTAATTCTTGAATTTTGATTTTATATAATTATGAGATCATTATTCAAGTTCTTAAATACTACTTTTAGTCAACATTTGTATTATAAATTATTTTTAATTAATTTTCAGGTTTTTTAGAATTTTTATGAAATTATTTTTAGAATTATTTGGAATTATTTGGATATAATGTAAGTCGACGAAATCCGTCAAATTATTTCCCTGTTCTTCTGAAATAATTTATTTTTTACTACCTCTTTTCACTTTGCAAATTTCTCCATATTTTTTATATCTGTAAATTATTTTTCCAATCGAAAGATATCGAAGGACCCTGTTCAATATTTGAAATACCTTCATACAATGAGCGTTTGACAAGAAATATCTGATATTCTGTAAAATATTTTAATTATTTGTAATTTAATGAATAAATCTTACATATCTTATTTTTTCCTACAGCTCAAAGTAGAGTTGTCCAATTCTAGATCAAAATGTTTTTCCTCTATGATTTTTGAATACATCGAAAATAATATGTTAAAAATAATCACTTTTAATTTTAAAACGAAAAAAGCTATAAAAATTTGCATGTATTTTTTATTATGTGTGCTGTGTTTGTTTTAAAATTATTTTTCTGCCACTTTCTATACACCCGCTTGCAGAGAACAAACTCATTTATAATATGGGTTGGTGTGTACAACCAATTATAGATGCGTCACTATTACTGATGAATCTTAAATTAACTATTTTAGCTCTTTTATAAATGGCTTTCAAGGAATTTTTTTTATTTAAAGTAAATTTTAAGACTTGAATTTTGATCCATATAAATATGAGATCATTATTCAAATTATTAAATATTACTTTTCATCAACATTTTTTATTATTTAATTATTTATAATTAAATTCAGGGTTTTTTTAGGATTTTTATGAAGTTATTTGGAATTATTTCGATATAATGTAAGTCATATATATTTTTAACTATAAATAAATAAAGTAATCGCCAAACACAATTCTCATTTCTTCCAAAGATGCATAAAAATTGAATTCTACGTAATCCAACAAATTATTTCCCTGTTCTTTTGAAATAATTCGTCTTCTGCTACCTCTTTTCTGTTTGCAAATTTCTCCATATTATTTCGTAAATTATTGTTCCAAACGATTATGTGGTGATTCCAAGTAATCCTCCAAATTCTTCGTAATTTTCAACATTTTCAAAGGCATTAATTAGTCTAATTTTGTCATGTTCTATTTAAAAAACTAATATTAAATTTATTAAAAATTGAAGGTAATAAAATTCAAGATGGAGAAAGACAATCATAATAACAATAAAAATATAATTATTAGGTACTTAAAGTGCCAATAAATTTTTTCTATAACAAATTTTCAATATTTAAACCAATTAAAATATTTTTGAAAATCTAACTTTTTAAAACTTTTATTTTCAATTGGCTTAACTTTGGTTACCCAATATGTTTGACTCTATTATTATTATTATTATTATTATTATTATTATTATTATTATTATTATTATTATTATTATTATGATTATTATTATTATTATTATTATTATTATTATTATTATTATTATAAATATACTTTTATTTATTTATTTTATTGCAATTTGAAAGAATCATTAGTTACACTTGAAAATTCATTAGAAATTGGAATCTTTAATCAACTGTTTCATCTAACTTTAATAACAATGATTTGAAAAATGAAACAAAAAAATCTGTCAACTTCATTAAGTAAGTGCAAGTCATTTTCATATAATCTTGCTAAATTAAAAACAACTGGATGAGAGGAATTGTATTTCCCGAAATTACGACAGAGAAAATATACAAATCAAATTAGTGTTATTAAACTCCATTATAACGCCTAGCGTCAATAAAATATAAATTGGTTTTATAGCCTCTTGTGAGTGCAAGAATTAATTATAAATTTTTAATTAAAAAATTTATTATTTATTTATTCTCTTGGGGGGTTTTCTAATTAAATGGGGTCTATATATATATATTTATTTTTTATATATATATTTAGAACTTTTCAAAAAAAATTTTAATACCATGCCCTATGAAATTTTAAATTATTAAAAATATATAAAATCCAAAATAATATTAGCAATTACAAGTTATAACATTAAAAATTAATTAATTAAATCAATTTAAATAAAATAAAAAATTATTATAAATAAAAATAAATAATTAAGAATTAATAATTAAAAAAAGCAATTAATTAATAAAATTAAAATAACATAATTAAAAAATAATATTAATAAAAATAATTTAAATCAATAATTAAATGATTATTATAAATGATAATTTAAAATTTACTTAGATAAATGGAGTGGAATATTTATCGATTACTGTTTTTTGGTAAGTATTAAGCCGGCAACCAAAAAGTCTACTCTTGCATAAACTTAAATATTTTTATTAGCGGCCATTTTATAATCCATAATTATGATAACCCTTTATGTACTGATATTAAATACAACTTGATTGATGGTACATAATACTTTAATTAATTAAACAAAATTGATAATACAATAAATAACTGAGAGAATACGGGTTACAATAGTCTTATTAAATATAATGTAAGCGAATGTAAAAGTTCAACATTAAACATCCTAATTTAAAGGACTGTATATATTTCCAGCAAGATTGCAAGGCCGATAATATTTACCGTTCTCAGTATAGAAATAAAGTTACACTCTTACTTCACGTGCCCTAATGTTAAAACAATAAACTCAGCAAATTAAGTTTTATTTTTAGCAGAATTTTCAAACAACCCAATTATATAATTATTATATAATTATTATAAATAAAATATTTATTCAAATAAAAATTTTATCTTTACCATTTCAATAAAAAAAACAGATAGTGAAAAAATTGACTAACAGAAATCAGTCTTATAAAATTACATAATGCAAGAATGTGAAAATTTATAGTTACATACAACACAACATACCACTTTATAATCAAGACTAGTGCCCCCCCCCGTATTTGGGAATTTTAAATGCAGTGATATTGGGTTCCGATAAGAGTAAATTTTTATGAATATTTTTTAAAAATAGATTTAAATAGAGATCACTAGACATAAATGTGTCAATAATCGTAGTTTCCTTTATTTTTATTTAATTTCTATAAAATATTTCAATAAAATTAAATGTTGTTATGTAGTTGGCAGGCGAAAAGTACTGCATTTCTATTGTGTTTTTCAAAAAAGTATAATTGACAAAGGGTCTAATGCAGACATGTTTGCTTGGTCTTTCACATTTTATATAGCAATTACTTTAAGCGCTATTGCAATTTACATATCCTTGCCCAGATATATACAAAATTCTATATTTTGTTAATTAGCTTTGGTTAAATAATTTTATATAATTGCTTGAAATTATCATAACGATCCTGTATATAGTTGTTCTTGGGCTTTGCGATTGAAAAACCATCAACGTATGATGTAAAATATAAATATCTGTTTGATTATGCAAATGGACATATGCTTATCTCAAAGATTGCGTATCAAAGTACACAATTTTATGTTCATTAAATAAAGATGAAAGAAATTTTACTAATATTAAAAACGTATTTAACCTTATTAACTGTCATCTATGATTTAAAGATAATTAAAAGAAATTCTATCTTGCAACTATTGCACATAAAAAATATTATTATTATTTTGAAAACAAGTAGAAACCTTAAAGATTTTAAAATATGATAAAAAAGTAATTTGAAATAACCTTCATTAACTTCGAGAAAATCATCTTTGAACTGAAAAGGTTGAAGAAATTGTTTTTTCTCTCTGTTATAAAATTCTTCTAATGATTCCGATTGAAAAACAGTTTTCTTTTTTATTTGCAACTTTACTAAAAGATAATTTTCCAAATTTTGTACATCTGGGGATCTATCGTAAATCCATAAATGATGCATATCACATCTTCCACAGCTAGTTTCAGTAACGACTTTTTCATACATATTTGAATTTTTGGGCTGGAGGATATGATTAACATTTTGATAACGATTGTGAGAATTTAAAGATCTTGAATAATGAAAACAAGAAACTTGCCAAAATAAATCTGGATTAAGTGTTTTCAATTGAGAAAAATAAGTATATGCAGATTGAACGTCTATTGGATAACTAATCTCTAAGCGCAACTGGCACTTCCAACATTCAATTAAATATATAAAATAGAATAAAATCATAAATGCACTTGGAATGTAAAGATAATCATAATGACACATTGGTAGTTGAAAAGAATCTCTTCGCCGAGTGGAAGATGTCCACTGGCACCAACAAACGGATATTACGCAGACATCTATTAATAATGTTAACATTAAGCATCTCCAGTAGGATAATGCGATTAAAATATTCTGTCCTAAATTTTTATATTTTGGTTGCAGCGACACCATTTGAAAATAAATTTATTCGAGATGATTTTTCCAATGAGAAATTTCCGAGATTATTTATTTATATGCTATTATTAGATATTTTTAACATTTATTTTTCATGAGATAATTCTGCGATTTGATTTTCTTTGATGTTGGAAGATTTTACGAACACTATCAAGAATAGAGTGAATTTAATTTTTAATCAATAATAGGATTTAAAAATTTATTCCAAATAAGTTTAAAAAAGTTAAAATTTAATTTTATAGAAATATTATTTGTGAATTTCTGATAATTGTCCAATGAAAAAGAAGAATAAACTTCTGATTATCTATATTCAAAATAACGCTACAATTTGCAACTGAATCGCCTTTCCGTCTATGGAGAAAGTCTATATAGAAATGTAGCGTGTTTTAGTAGTATTTTCCCGCAAAATAGCTTTTAAATAGATTTTATTGACAAATCATATTTCCTTCCATCTAAGGAACTCCGAGGTTACAATTTTGTAAAATTATCAATTCGAAATCAAATTACAGAAGCTTTAAAATATTTAAAAATAATTGGTATTACCAAAGGTCATTTTTGGAAGTTAAATTTACATTAAAAATCAAATGATGTATAAATTTAAATTGGTTTCTTATTTGAATTTGTTTTACTCTTTCAAATAAATTTTAAGTTCACTTTTTTAAAAATATTATTAATTAAAATTAAATAGAACAGATAGCAATTATTAAGTAAAATTTAGTTTTTTATTTTAAATTAATTATATTAAAAATACTTTTTTACCTCATTTCATTTAATAGTGGCGTATAACAAAAAATCATATGAGAGTGCACCTCCGCATTATTATGCTCCAAATCAAAACAATTGTAAAGCTCAAAACCAACAAGTATAGAAATGATAGTAAATATTCATTATTGCTGATTTTAGTCTGGACTTTTTGGAAGCTTTTCCAAGGTATTATCCGATGTAGGAAGCACTCTAGATGGAGCTGCACGAGATTTAACTAATGTTATTGATAAAGCCTCTGCTGGCAGTATTATAGATACAATATGTCGAACTGGAAATGTGATACAGCTTTCACCAAAAAATTTTGGAACTTGCATTCAGATTTTAGCAGACGCCAGCGGTTATTTATATGTTGATCCAAATGGGCCTATTCATCCACAAGCATATAATAGTATGCTTTTTAACTTATCTCATGTTTTATGTTGCTTCTATCTATAGCACATTGGACAGTTTATATGGAACCAGGGTTTAATAACATTATCAAGCTTTACAACCAAGTGAATTATCTGTCTGTCGCAAACAATCGCCTATCATTAGTACAAGCAGTAAGCATTAATTTGGTTTTAAAATTACACAAAAATTTATTAATAATTTAATAATATTTAATAATTTATTATGCTGACAATTATTAAGTAGTAAATAATAAATACCAATTGCTTTATGGAAATTATATGACAGGTAAATGCTGTTGTTATTGTTATAATGATTTTTTATTTTATTGTTATAATGACGTCAATCAGTAAATTAAGATCATATATTATAAAATAAGCTCACATTGTTTGTATTCAAATATTAAAAATTGAATTGAAATGCAAGTATGTTATCGATGGTAAATGGAATGTTAGTAATGAATTAATAATTAAAACAAAACGATCAGTTTCCTTTCGAAAACTTCTGGTATACAAGAGAAAATACGTTCAATCGAACCTTTAAGAGATCGTAAAAGCCAACAAGGAAATTGTTGTCATAATTTATAACTTTATAATTAATGCAGTGTGATTTTGACTTTTTATTTGTAATTAGGAACTGTAATTATTATTTTTATTATGATTGTTATGTTACTTGTAATGTTTTGAATATTATAGAGGAAGTTGTAGAGCCCAGCAGAGTCTCCTTTGAAAATACTGTCTCTGGACAGCTGGGGTGCTTGTGTGTATAATTTATGTAATTTATAATTTCGACAATTAAAATAAATATAAAAATTAATTTAAAAAACTAATTTAGCTTTACAGCAATTATTTGGTTGACAGCGGCTTCCTAATTGATATAGATTGTGTAATTTAAATATTAAATCAATTTAATTAAATTGAACGAATCCCCTTTCTACAGTTCGTCAATTTTTCATTTATTTTCGACAAAGGAATCATGTGTTCAATATTTGTTGTCAAGAAATATTTGCTATGCATCAGTTAATTGTCCTGTTTGTAAAAAACCAATGAAGAGGTATGACATTTATTTGGTGTTCGCTGTACATCACATTCTTGTAAAGGTAGGAGATTGAGTATGAACATTCACACGTTTTTCTATCATTCCAATCTTAAATGTCTTGATATTTTAGAATTAGCACTCTATTGGTTACATGCAGTGGTGAGCTATGCATGTCCCGTGGGGATTCGGCAGAGCCCCTTGTTAACTTTTTAAAAATTTTGCGACCACCTTGTTGTTCTTTCAACTGTCATTTTGCGCTTCACTTCAAATTAGAATTTCTATTGTTTTAATGGGAAAACGTAAAATATAAAAAAAAGAACGTTTTTTTCGTAAAATCAAAATATTAATTTTTTTTTTCTAAAATCAAAAAAAAAATTTCTGGACACTTATATTTTACTAAAAAAGCAAATTCGGAAAAAAAGCATTTTTTTTGTGAGCCCTTTGTTGTTTTTTTCACAGCTCACCACTGGTTACATGGTTGTCCTGTGTTACAAACCACTTCTTAAACTAGTCTACTATTGGGATTTGCACTGGGTATCACAGAGCTTGTAATGTTTATATTATTTTAATGTTAGACAGTTCATAATTACAAATAAAAAGTTAAAATCACGCTACAATTAATATTGTATTAATTGTAATCTTAAATATACTGCTGCTAATTGTGTTAGTTAAATTTAAAGCTGGTTATTTTATAATTGTTTCATAATCGGTTAAAGTTACATCATACTCTCGTAAATAAGCAGATTATCTAATTCAGTCGTAACGATGACTGTTTTATATCCCTATTACCATTTCCTCACGTTTTTCTGTGGTTTGCAATGGTCACAAAAATAATTGATAATAATTTATGCTATTTTTCAGTGTATCGTCCTGTCACATAATTATTTTCACATATACATTTTTAGGTTGCAACTGCATGTTTTATTTATACAACGTGCGTAAAGTTGATTCTGGGATTTTTTAAGTGTCCTTTTTACAAATTTGTAAAACCAAAAATCGTAAGATTACACACAAACACACAAAATATGGAATTAATGCAGACAATATTAAACGTTCAATAATTTATATTTCAGTAAAAAAGATTATTAACAATTTTTTGGTCAATATATTATCAAAAATAAACAGTAAAACAACATGCTTGCACGTGCATTTCTTGAGAAATGCTGGGCAATTACATATTCTACTGGCCCACGTTGACTTCTCATTTAGTAGTGTAACAAACCAGACAGAAAATGCTATTTTTGAGAACTTATCAAATGTGTTCTAATTCATGAATTCGACCACGTAAATGTCTTCTTGTGATAAAATGTATTCAAGTCCAGTTTGGATGTAATATTGAACATAATTGTGTGTGAAGATATTGGAGTATGGCTTTAGAATAGTAAGCATGTGCTTTGTCCAATCAGAAAACATGATTGTTCGGAAGACTATTGCTGACATATAGACGCTTCGTGATGCACCGTCTTTTGTATCGATCCGTGTTGATTTCCAAACCTTGTTATACATACCACAATCACTTATAGCTTACCAAAAGACAGCTTTCGTTGAACCTTTCTTGATTTTTGTGTTGTGAATAAAGTCATCAGTTTCATTTGCACTACGTTCATAAAATGTTTAATTCAAATATTCAAAATGATAATTTTTTGTGATATAAGTTGGATTGATGGTGAATACTCTGGTAGCAACTTCCCAACCCTTCATTAGTTACATATAGGTTACTTGAAAATGCTTGTCTATAATTGGTCTATCTAAAACCAATCTAGATATTACAAAAGCAACCATAATACACAGCAGTAAAATCATTATATTCATAATTTTAGACTAATTTTTATATACTCTCATTTTTTAATAAAACTGCAAACATATATTTAATATGCTTACTAGTTATTTCTAAAAATATTCAGCACAATTAATTATAAATTCATGATTATTGTGATGTGTAAATTGTATATTTATATAATTTTTGGTCTTGTGGTGGTCGCCATGTTAGAAGAACATGTATGTTTACTAAACATTTGCATTTAATGTCTATAGTGTCACAGAGGAAGTCTGTAGTTTTCTCAATCATCATTTCCAAATCTTGAAAAGTAAAGTTCTGGGAAAAAGATTAACTTATAATTACGATAGTTTCTATGCATATGACTATATTCGTGGATTAATGTCTTCGAACAAACAGCAAGGAAAAATTAAACTTGTCTTTTTATTTTGCTATTACTCTAAATTTAGTGTCGATAATATCGTATCCCGCAAATTCATCGTGGGGAAATTCAGTGCAACTAATATTTCATTCAGTAAAATGTTACCGAGACAGTGCTCTTCGTGTATTGTTCGAGATTATGATAATCTTGACAGAATTGATTACCTTCGTGGCTTAGCTCATAATTTTAACTTTTAGTTATTTTTTTGCATGCTGTTAATAAACTTTTTTCAGATTTATTTTTTTATTATTTTTGATAAAAATTAATAAACCATGTAAAAAGTCAAATGAAAAATATCAAGATCTGTAATTTCCTGGATATTAAAAGTTTTTGAATTGAGAGGAATTTCCCCACGATGAAATTTCCAACGATGAATTTGCCGTAAACCGATAATAACTTTTATTTGTTTTCAAAATATTCAAAAAATTTATTCACTGAAATTATTTTAATTTATCAATAACTTGCAAATTAAAGAAATTCACGCCCCCTCAGAAAATCACAACTAAATTTATAAACAAAATGCATTATAAAATTAGTCTTTTGGTTTTTAGTGATATAAAATATGCAAAATGAGCACATCAATAAGCATGGATGTGAAATTATTATTAATTTTCATTATTTCTTTAATAAGCCGGCGTATTCTTTTCCTGTCATTCAATCATACAATTGTTTAAACTCAGATAGAATAGTTTAAGGTTCATTTTATGGTTGATTAAATTATTTCCATTTCACTTGAATCTGCATTTTGATTTGATTAAATTAATTGGAAAATGAAATAATGAAATCTGTGTTCCACGTTGAAAGCAATTTCAGGAGCAATTATAAATCGTAATCATTATACATTTTAAATACGGAATTAGGAAAAATTTGGAAATTATATTACCAAGCTCTATTAATTTTGGAAATTGTAATAATTGCTTTAAAAATCATATTCAAAAATTTTTGTAATTAAATTTTGTAATGTTTTATAACATTTCATATATTTTCATTACTACTATAGATCAAATATTTCCCACTTTTGTAACACATTTTCAACACAGTTTGGACAAAATTGGACAAATTATTCATCATTCGATAAAGGAAAGTCGATTTTCAGATACCATTAAAATAAAAATCCCATGTTGTCAAAATTAAAAGTTATAATAAAATTAAACATTTGGTGATTTTAATTAAGCGTTATTTTATAATTACTCATTTACATACACACATAGAGAAATATGTATTTAGATATTTACAATTAATTGAAGATAATAACACTTGATCATTTAATATTTTTATCTTCATCTAAAATCGAATTTTATTAATTTCATTTTTTAATTCCACACGACTAAAAATTAATTTTATCAAATATTTGTGCATAATTTGGATTTATTGATATGCATTTGCAATTGTTAACCTTTCTAGCTCTTCAACCATGTCACAATATTTGCCAAGTTGTGATAATCCTAATAATAAATTTGATATGAAAATTAATTCAAAAAAGCAACTTTCTGAAGATCACAGTTTGAGCACTACTAATCCATAAATGTGAAAATGAAGAATAAATTAAATGCGTTTATTTATGCTCTACAGATTTCACCAATTTCTTAAATAAACTCCTTACATAAAATAAAAATAAGTGCACTTGCAGAATTTCTATAAAAATTCTTTACGGCCCATTACCGTGTTAGTTTCTATCGATTTACTCAGTTATTTTATATTCATAACACATGCATAATTTAGAGTTTGTTCACATACTGTATTAAATAATTGAAGTAGTTTAAAAACCTAAAGTCCACATAGATTCTGAAAAATACCTCGGTTTTGATCGCCGAAAGATTTGTTATTCTATTAGTGTAGCTTGTATATAAAGGTTAAAATTATATAGTACTACACATTAGTAAATCTTGTTCATCCGTTTTTGACAACACTTTGTTGATCTAAAATTTTTATTATGACCCATGAGCAATCACTTCTATTTTACATGATGGCAACTAATTTTTAAATCAAATATTCCATTATGCGAATTAATAAATGAATGACAGCGAATAACAAAATACCACTATATAAAAAATAAAAGATAGTTGTCATGGAAATACGTTTTAGGTAATATTTCCAAAGTATTTCTACTAAATAAATGAAAAATAATTCCCCTAACGTCGTTATACACTTTTGTTTCAAAATAATTCTCCAATTTAAAATTTAGTACAATTAATATTTTGTGAAATATCTCTTTTAAATAAAAAATCACGAATGATTTCAAAAATTTGTTTTTTTAATTGGTTGCTGTAACGTTTAAAATTGTTCCCACGTTTATATTTCAGCACAAAAACCTATATAATGTAAGTCTCGATGGGATTATTCAAAGAATCCAATTGAAATGTGGACTTTTACCAGTAAATTTAATTTATCGATTGTCTAAGGTCGACGTGTTTTTATTTCCATTTCCTCAGATTTTCACTATCGGTTTCATTTGTTTTATTTAGTTTTGTTAGACTTTATTTTATAATTATTTAATTTTCTTCAGAGTAGTCCAGCGGCAGCTCCGTTAAGCGCGCGTTTCAGAGTTCGTCAGAGTGATTATTTTCTCTCATTTGAATCTTTGTTATGTCCGAAATATTATATCAGTTTTGATGTTACTCATAATACTATAGCAGCCCAAGATGTATCTCTGTTTAGCAATGCGAGTTATTTTCATCCGACATTGGTGGTAAGTGCATTTTTTTGATAATATTGATTCAATCTATTCGAATCTATACAATAATTAATTTTAATAATTTCTTTAATTTTAATTAATATTATAGAATCAATATATACTATATATAAATAATTTTTAGATCATTAATATTATATTTATATTGATTTAATATATTAATTTTTTCTAAACAATTTTAAGGTATACTAATGAAAAATAAATTTTTTTCTTAAAATTATTAATATATAAATCGTTTATTCTGTTCGCCGTTAATCGATTTTAATTTTTCAATTTCCTTGATATTCATTTATCAGGCATCAATATTTCATTTTCAATAAAAAGCTATGTCGAAAATTTCGTTTAAATAAATAAAATATTGATTTACAATATTCTGGAAATAAAGATAAAGGAAATTAACAACTTACGGTTATAAAATGTATTATTAAACTTTAATTTTTAATAAAAAAATAAAACAAAAATATGATTATGTTTTGTAAGTGTAATATTGAATTTTAAATTTAAGAAATTCCGGTTTTATATTTCATATAATTGAGTACGTCTAATAACAATTTGTTTTTCATAATAATTAACTGACATAATAAATGCTCAATGTGATCATTTTGAAGGTTTAACTAGTTAATAGGATTCTATTTAGGGCAAGAAAAAATAATAATGATCTGATAAATTTGGGAAATATTAGAAATATGTTTGAATTATGTAGGAAACGGTTACAAATTGATGTATCTCAATACTATGTTAAGATTGTGTGAGAATTTCTAACACATTTTGCAATGCATAAGTTGGATAGGCTAATGTCATATAAAGTTGACAAGAGATTAGGCTTCAAAGTTAAAAAAAAATCAAAAGAAAGATTTGCAACAGAATTTGACAAGTTGAGAGAAGGTGATGAACTGAGAAGAATTTGTCATTCTGAATCTAAGCGGTATAAATTATATTTAGAATAAGTTTAAAGCTATTTTGTATATTTAATTCAATTATTTTGATCATTTGCATATCTATATTCAATTGTAAATTATTGCCCTAAAATAATATCACAGTAAAGTAACTTTCAGTCCATCCAATATTATAAATATTATCTTGGTAAATTTTGCATAATAATAATCATAATAATATTAAACAAGTTTATATATTTTAATGTATTTAATTGCATAGATTATAATAGTTGCTTTTTATTTACCCAGTATTTTGCCGATGTGACTTTAAATTAAAGGGTTTTAGTGATTTCAACTGTATTTTACTCTTATTACATAAAAATGTCTATTAATTTTTCAGGAATTTTATAAATACTACAAGAGGTTGGTATTCTTTGATTTCACTTATCTTCACAATTTATTACTTTCTTCAAAAGCTTTGTATTGATTATATATTATTGTTTATATTTGTTCTTGATCTAATGTTCTGTCACTTATTTTATTTTCATTATGGGAGATGATCTTCTGTTTAACAATTGTCAATTACTTAATAAAAAAGATTTGGATCACTTACTTATTTCAGTTTCATGAAAGAAGAAATTTTATAGCTATAGAAAATGATTTTACATGTTTGATTTCCTGAAGTGCGTTTTGAAAATTAAATTGTGAATATTTTAAAGTTAAATTGATATAATCTATAATAAATTAGAATTGTCTAGAACAGGGGTGGGGAACCTGCGGCCTTTAGGCCGCATGCGGCCTCCGGAGCCTTATCAAAATAAATCTTAATTTATATAAAAAACCATGAATTTTGAGGATTTACAAATAAAAATGCTTGTAACTACTGAATTGTATATATACCGTACTGCACAAGCATCCCGCCGAGTACAAAGAACGAAATATAAACAAAATACTTTTTGACTGCGGCCTCATTTGAAGGCGACAAATTTCAATGTGGCCTATGGAAATAAAAAGGTTCCCCACCCCTGGTCTAGAACATTAAATAAAATTAGTTATTTAGTCGAAAAAAAACTTTTATTTAAAATTTAAATGACAAACATAATAAAATTAGTTTTTTTTCTTTTCTACTTGTTGAAAATATATAGTCTGATTGATGTTCAATATTTAAATCAGTGCCATGTTATTATCTGTTTCAAAATTATACTTCGAATGATTCAGTATTCAAAAGAAAGGTTCTGGAATCAGCGAAAAGAAGGAGGAATTTGATGGATATATATTATATGAACTTCTTTTGATTTTCAATTGACATTGTATTTATTAAAAAATCGACTAAATCAATAAAGATATTATTGTTTTTTGTTTCATATTCACGAATATTCGGCACAGCCTCTTTTCAAAAATTACTTGAAAAGGTTGTGTTGGAAATTCTTGAATATAAAAAAATCATCGATATCTTTACTGATTCATTGTCCATTTTTTAATAAATACTATGTATGTATATATATAATTCGAGACCACCAAATATCAGTAAACTGTAAAAACTTGAGTCAACGACAGAACGTGTTGCAAACGTTATACAAGCGAAGGAATAACGTGTTCCATATTAAAACATCTAAATGTAATACGTTTCCAGTTTTATTAGATCGTGTTAGGATCTTGATGATCAATTTAAATATCATGGGTATATAATAAGGTAAATAATATAACAAGAATATATTGAATATAAAGTCAAATCTATAAAAAAATTGTTTAGTTAAGTTTTAAATTGTTTGTAAAAAGTTTGATCGATAATTATATTTTCCAGATATTGGACAGCCAAGATTAACAGAGTTATAGATCGGTTAAATTAATTTAAAATTTTATATTTGTTTAATTTCGTAAATATTTCAATAAATATTGATGTCATAATTATGTAACTACAATATAATAATTACTGTCACTTAATACCATTTTCAATTGATATTTATTCCATTATTTTCAACTAAAATGTATAAATATGAAAATATAATGATTTGAGCACTTAGACAATGTGCAAATTGAAAGTGATTGCGTCATTATTGTGGAATTGGTTCATTTTTTGTTACATATTATTGTTTTATGATAATTCGCATAATTATTCATTAAAAATAATATGATCAATTATATCCAGTACAAATCACACTTAAGTGAAAAATTATGAATTCTCTGGTTTCGTTGTTTTTTGGAACCATTTTGAATATTTATTGATTATTAAGTTTTTAATTTTAGTGAATATTAGATTAACAATTAAATTTGATAATTAATTCCTCTACTGTGCGCTACAAGCCCGGCGTCATTCTAATATAATTGGTTGATTTTATAATGGAATATATTTCTGTCATTGGTTGATTTACCTAACTATTAAAGTTTTATTTTTAATTAAATATTTTTCCAGATTTTATTTCATTTTTCTTACAGTATTCACCTATGAACCAGACCAGACGTTGATTATATACAAATATTTCACTACTATTGTAAATGACTGATTGATTTATCATAATGAGCCTTCAGCATTATTTGTCGAGATGGAAACAGTTGCAGTTTCATGGTTGATTGAATAATTAATTGATGATAGTAATAATGATTATTGATTTTTCACGGTACCAATTAACTTTTAACCATTTTCATTTGTCGCTTAATATAAATATAATTATTTGTTAATTGTTTTATGGATTATAATAATATAATTGTAATAATAATAAAGAAATTTTCAGAATTTATTTATTGATAGATTTCAATACCAACTGTTAAAGTATAAAACAATTATTCTGGTCTTTTTTCTCTTGACTAAAAAGCTAAATTTCAGTTAATTTGTTTTAATTTTTCATTTAAAAAGTACTTGTTTTAACAAATTTGTGAAAACATTCTGAACTTCATCTAGACATAGAGCACTAATTTCAAAAAATGGACAACCCCAAGCAGCCGCTAGAGTTTCTCCATCAGCTGATTCAACAGCTCTCCTAATTTGAGCTTTATCTAATTTGTTTCCCACTAAAACTAAAGGAATCTAAATTCAATATTTTAAATTTATTTTTCATTATTTAGAATTACTTGTTTAGTGCCTTTCGTTTTCATTATGTGATCTTTCAAGTTGTTTAGATTTATGAATGTTTTTTTATTTAGAATATTATACACAATGATAAACCCATCACCATTTTTGATGTATAAGTCCCTCATTGTTGTGAATTGGTCAAATCCTGCAGTATCGAGAATTTCTAGTCTGACGGGAATTTTGCAAAATCTAATTTAATTGTTATTAAATAATGATAAGATATTTAATAAGTATAGTTATAAGAATTGTATTTGTAACTTACTCAGTTTCTTTGACATACAAATCTTCTATTGTCGGATTATAATAGTCAATAAATTTTTCTGATATATATTGCATCGTGATAGAGCTTTTCCCAACATCCCCGTGGCCTAGAATTACAATTTTGAATTGTTTCATAAAATATGTGATGTAAAAAGAGAACTAAATATATATATTAAATTAATTTGCAAATTTAAAATAATTTAAAGGTTATTAATTAGATGTATTTAAACAAAGTGGTAAAAATATTTTCAAAATAACTTATTGTTGAATGTTGTTGAGGTTATATATAAATGGTAATTTTGAAATTCAATTGCCAGTAAAAAATAATAAACGAATTTTGAAGATATAATTTTGGTGAATATTATTTTGTAAAAGTTTTTCATCATTATTACATTTTCTTGAAGATATCTTAAATTTATTATGGAGAAAGTTTTTTAAAAAATCTGCGATGAGGAAATTGAAAAGCAAAATTAGCTTAGTGAAAAAAATATAGAAGATAGAATATATGAAATTGGTTTGATTGTATATTTGTTACATCGCTTTCATCGGCCACCTATCCCCTCTAATTTCCTGCCTTAATGTTCTCCCAATTACATTATAATCATCTAGCTAATGCTGCGAATAGATCGGTTACCGAATATCCCGGGACTTGGTATACACTAACATCCAGTGCATTCCGGCTCGGTGTTGATGATTCTTTGGGACTGTTCACGTATAGTGATCTTTATATTGCCAATAGTCTCTTGCTTCTCCTGACGATTCTTCTCCATCGCTACTAACCTGTGATTTAGTTTCTCGACTTCCACTCTGCTGCACCGTCGGATAAGTGATTCCGATTGTCGAGTTGCTTTGGCTGTGTACGTGGAAATATGTTGCCTGAACTTCTTCTTTTGGGTCCACTATAAAAAAATGAACAAACAGTACTCGGAGTGAATGAATAATGTTTGGGCTAGAACCGAGAATTGAGAGTTTGTTTTAATGGATCGGAAATACATAACATAAAAACCGCACAAAGTTGAATTAAAATCTAANTTGGGCTAGAACCGAGAATTGAGAGTTTGTTTTAATGGATCGGAAATACATAACATAAAAACCGCACAAAGTTGAATTAAAATAAATACACTAAATAATACAAAATAAAGTATACAAGTTGTAGGTGCTGTTCCTGGGCTTTTTAACAGTATACATGGAGAATTATTAAAAAACATATAATAAATTCTAGAAATGCAAGAAGTTGCAATCAACAACACATTTAAGATAGAAATATCGCATTCGATAAATCTGGCAATTAAAAAAATAAAAGAATAATAAATAAAATAATAATTGATAATTAATTAATTATATTAAAAGAAATTTTAAGAAGATTATTGGACGTATTTACATACGAAGGACCATAATCGAATTAGTTAGGGACGTTATGGCTCGTTTTTACACACGAAGGAGCTATGGCAATGAGTGCATACTATATGGAAAGGAACAGGAAAAGTTTACTTAAAAATAAATTAAATGAAATAAAATAAAGAAATAAATAAAAAACATTGAAACAAAAATTTTTACCATTAGGATTGATAAAGTCATAAAAAGTAGAATAAAATAAGTTAAACTTATTTAAATTATAAAAGTAATAAAATTAAATTGTTAAAATTAATAAAAATTAAATAATTTGATTGTTTAAATGAATTAAATTAAATATAAAAAAATTGCACACATTGATATATGTGTCTACAACGAAATTTAACTGTACTGCATTCTGATTGGATATAGAGGCAGAGAATGCAATCAAAATCAGTATAAACACTTATTGCAAATTCAGTTAAACAACTTACATTTTATTTTGATGAAAGTCTAAACACAATTTTTCTCGGTAACCTGCTCTCAGATTTTGGTTCATTCCATCGTGGCGACCTTGATTTTCGTTAAGTAATTTTATGTAATATTCTAAGTTAATAAATCTTGAAATTCAGTTTAGTTTATTCGTTTTATATTCTTTTTATCGTTATTCATAATTTTAAATTTGATGTTGTTGGAGTGATTTTTGAGGCAATGATGTTGGAACCCGATGTGGCCACGGTGGAAGTGATCATTTGGTCATTCTGCCATGGAGTCAGCTGGAGTATTCAATAATTTCAGTTTATCGGACGTCGGGTTGGAGGGTCTCCTAGGAGTCTGTCACTGTAAATATTTTTAGTAGGGTATGGATAGCACAATGATATCGTTATCAATCGTTGATGCCATTTTATGAATTTTAGTGAGATAGGAAAGTAAGATAGTTTATAAGTAGAAAAGGTTTAGTTTCGAGTACTGTTAGAGGTTCCTTGAATAATTAGAAAAGAAAATAAGTCAGAATTAGAAATATAGGCGGATCCCTGCTCAAATGTTTTGAAGAATAAGTTGACTATTCACAAGTATTGTAAAAAGCATAGAATGTCATTTATTAACTGGGAAATAAGGACGGATCCCATCGCAAAATATTTGAAAAGGACAGCAGGAAACACTCAGAAATGAGGACCATAATTACATAAATCAATAACAACAATCTCTGTAAGAAATATATGATGAATAATGACGTAAGACCTTCTAACGGCAGTCCAGAACCCGAAAATGAAAATATCATGAGGAGTAGTTTAAGCAGTAGAGCTCACCTTTTCATGGGCTTTCAGCCATTGTTTACAACACCAACATGGTCTTCGACATGGGTACACAGATTGTATAAAGTATTATAATCATGAAAGCGTTTAGGAAGGAGTCGATTCAAAATCCACAAGTACCCCTAACACATTTAAAATAACAGACCCCTAAGCGCCAAAAATAATAACGATAATAATTCGATTACAATATAATTACTAGATATAGTAATGATTATTCATTAGTGTTAATATCCAAATATTTACCACCACGCTATTCACACGACAACTGTAAATTAGTCGACTTCGAGGAAGATACCGAGGTTTAAACTACCGTTGATCAATTGGTATCGCTGTTTATTAACCACTTTCTGTCACAAAATCCGGTCCGCTCTGAATGTCATAATAGTTGTGTAGTTCTAGCCATAGGCGACCCGAAAACTTCCTAGTAAATTGAACTAAAAACTTGTATATAAACAGGATGTGCCGCCGAAATCAGAATCACTGACAACTCCTTCCAAATCAACATCCGGTAAATGTCCAGAAACATAAATATAAGTGGTAGGAAACACAATCTGACAGGTCGCATTGATAACTAATTGAAATTAAATTTAATTTGGTAATTGTTAATTAAAAAATTCCTACTAGCAAGCGATAAAATAATGTCGGTATTGGGGTTGATTATTTTCAAGTTATTCCGGGTAAATTCGGGAGTAAAACCGCCAGCTCATCTGGACGTAACTCAAATCGAATATTTGTCTGACTGAAACGAGGGATCATTCCGTTCGGTAATTAAAACTTGATAATTGATAATCGCCGATTATATTCTTTTCATGAGTGTTAGTTCTAGCTAAATTGAGATTCCCGAAAAGTTTACATTAGTGTTAACAACCAATTTGTATCAAGATCATTAGAGTAAATATTTTGAGGGGGGGGGGTGTGTTTAAACCACAACTTAAGGAAAATTTTTCATCTAAAGTTAACAAATATTTTTTGTAATACCGAGCGGTACCTGCTTCTACTTCCCATTCATTCCCCGATCCACAATTAGAGTTGGATATTATCACTTTGCTGAACGAATCAGAAGAATTTTAACGAGTCAACCGCAACAGTAAATGTCGAAGAGACGATCACGATCTGAAGTGATCCTTCATCGTGGAATTTTGCTTACAATGTCTCAATGTTTTCTTGAAATAATTTATTATGCGTATATGAGTGTATCGATATTCCATCTGTACTGATTCTATTATAATTTCGTGTTTTCCTTTGTTTGTTTTGATAGTGTGTCGGAATACCAGCATATTTCAGTTTATAGTTGCGAGAGTAAGAAAATGATTGAAAATGACCTCACTTGAACCAGACGTGTATCAGAATTAGACTTGCTCTAACAGAAAGATGTAAGTCCTTTTAACGGTATTCAAGGACCCGAACTTTGAATATCATGAGGAGTAGTACTAACACAAGAGCATACCAGCTCATGAATTCCAACCCGTATGTACATTACCAACATGATCGTTATCATGTGTACACACAAAGAAGAAAAGTCAATAGTCATAATGAGCGTTTAGGAAGGAGTCCCTTGCTGACTAGTAACAGCTACCCCTAGCAATCAACATCACGACACACCCCTAAGCGCCCAACAGACAACATAAATAAATATAAATAGATCTAAATAGGACAATGTGAAATACTAAAAAACTACTAAATTTGTAAAAATTCAAAATAAATCTTATGAATTTATGTCATTATAATCTCTACAACTAAAAATTGAGTTTTCCGAATTTTCGTCAAAAAAGTTTCATGTGTATTTTTTCTAAAAATTTCTGTAAATGATTTATTATAGTGCATTAATTCGTTACAACTATTCTACATATCGAAATTTTACATAAATTTTATTATATGTCGTGTTTGTGTGTCAGTTTATTTATTCTACCCCTCTCTCACTTTTTATATTTAATGTGTTTATTTATTCCAACACTAAAAACCAGCACAAAGGTAAGTTTGTGTGTCTATATAATATAAACTTATTGATTTTTTTAAACATTACAAATGTGTCTATTCATTGCAAGCGGTGTATTAGAAAATACATATTTTGTTGCTAGATTTGTTACAAAAAACCCCTATAAAAAGAGAATTGAGTGTATATTGGGATGTTTTCGTCATACACATCGTTGTTAATTTTCTAAATATACAATTTTCGTTAAGGCATGAGTTGTATTTCCTAACTAATTTATATGATAAATGGGATCTCTAAAGTTAATAATTTCGAAGAAAATGTAAAGAAGTTTTTCGACTAAAATCTGAAAATGAAAGATTTATTCATCTAAATAACGAGTAATTCAAATTTATTTTTCAAATTTTTACAAATACTTACCTTTCTATTGATTTTAATTCACTTTACCAATTACTAAATACAAGTAGCCATAAGTGTAATAATGGTGGAATTACAATAACATAGCGTTTTGATTATATTTGATTATATTTTATACTAAAATACTTCTTAATATTTTTATATTTTTAGATCACAATTCAAATGTGTTTTCAAAAATTAGTTAATTTATAGATAATTATTAATAATTTATAATTTATAAATTTTAAAGTTGTAATAAAATAATATTGTTTTAATATTCGATTTTCATTTCCTTGCACTAATTTAGAATCGTTAAGGTTCTGAAATAAATTTTAGTAGTTTTAGTTTTTATTGTTAAATCTTTAGGTAATAATTTTTTTAATTTATTCTTTTAATTATACGTATTCTAAATTTCAATAAAATAATTTAATTTTAAAATTTTTACAGTCAACATCAAGCTCAATGTGGACTCTTTCTGAAATGATATCATCAGCCATTGTTACAACTATAACAATAGGAGTTTTTGCATATCTGGGATTTAGGCAAAAGTGGAAATATTATATAAAAAATAAAGTAGTTTTAGTCACCGGTGCATGTACACCTGGAGGTTTAGGAATAAGTCTAGCAGGAATTGCTAAAACATACGAAGCCAAAACAATAATAATAACTAGCAGAAAAGAAAATGATGGGATTGAAGCTTTAAATTTTTTAGATGGAGTCCCAGGAAAGGGAAACATTATTCATGTGACAGTAAGTCTTATTTCAATATCAAAACATATATATTTTGGAAATTTTTAAATAGTTATTTGATAATATTTTAACTTATATGTTGAAAATTAATTCTTTGACATTTTCAAACCAAAATTTAATTAAATATACCAAATATTTATGCAATATTTTTTTAAATATTTTAAGAATTATGTTTATTATTTAAATATTAATATTTAAATTTATTAAATATCAAAAAATAAATTTTGTGTAATATCAGTTATAAATTGAATAAGGTTTCAAAATTATATAACAGACTTTTATACCGTCGAAGGCTAGTGATTTCCAAACTTGTAAGAATGAATGTATTTAAGGAAAGGATAAATTGATGAGTAATTTTGAATTTAACACGTGGAAAATGCCTTGATATTAAAATTAATATAATCTAGTAGTGCTCGGGTTAGTGAAAATCAATATTCAATTGTGTTTGATTTCATAATTTGAATTAATCAGAAATTGTTTTTGTTGTTTTATGTTTAATGAACTAATTTGCAGTCAATCTTCTCAACTAAACCTTTAATTCACAACTCATACCTTATTCAAAGCTAAGTGTGGAAATTCTTATCTTTCATGAAAAGTTGTCAATCAAAAGAATAAGATGAAATATTGCTTGAAAGCAATGCTTTTTTGATCTAAAGAAAGTAAATCATAACACGACTTAACATTAATAGAGTTGTCATTTCTCGAATTAGATTTTCACGTACTCTTATATATGTTGATTGCATAGGCCTAGCTCTCTTCACTTCCTCTAAATAATTTTCTTTACTCTTTATTTATCGTGCTAATTGTTGAATGAGACAGTTTGAAATTTTGAGCAAGTTCATGCACTTTTGCTCCACCATCATGCTGTCGAATAATGTCATGTTTTATTTCAGGAGTAAATGATTACCGACGTTTTGGTAGTTTGGCTAACTTGGATATCACGTTTCCTTTTTTCTGACATGGTTGTAAATATAAATAATAATCTTTATGATTTAATCACTAAATTTTTAATATGTGAACAATATGCGATTTATTGCTGTAATTACTATTTAAAGTGTTATTAGTGATTTTGTGTTACTTATACTCGCATTTAGTTGCATGGAATTATTTTGTTAAAGAATAGATAGGCCGAAATCAAGACCTACAACGAATTAGCCATTTATAAAATTGGGTCAATGGGAAATAAAATATCTCTTTACGACTGCTCACATTACGACTTCTTTTCAGCAACCAATTAGGTCGTAATTGCGGGGGTTTACTGTAAATACTTAATTAGTATTAAAGCGGTAAAATGTAAGTAAAATAAATAGATAAACTAGTGACAAGTGGTGAAATTTTCCAGATATTTTGTGTTGGATTATTATTTTTTTCTTGTTATTGTTTAATGTCAAGAGAAGTTGTAGAGCCCAGCCGGATCTTCTGTAAAAAATACTGTCTCGGGATAGCTGGATGAATGTGTATTATTTACGGTATTATGACTACAATTAAATATAAAATAAAATAACTGTTAGATGAAATTACAAAATGTTATTAATAAAAAGAAATTACTATTTCGTATAATTGTCAGGAGGTGATTGGGCTCTTATTTGTAGTAGAAATAATACGGATGTTCTGTAGGACTATTGACTGAATATAATCAACGTAACCAATGTGTTCGTTTATTATTGAACGGATTTTAAGATTGATTGTAGTACTTTGTTTTAATAATAGAGTTGGACGATTAGATAACGGATTTTGGGATTGGAATTTCACTGATTAATCTCCTGATGGTTTTGTTTTGACTCACACTAATATAGTAATTATTAATGAGTTATATCCTCTTTTTTTTACAATAATTTGATGGATAACCTTTCTTCTCCTTTGTATTTAGTATGGTTCCCAATTATATCTTCTGTTTTTTGTATTGTTTGGTTTCTTGAAATTTCTTATTCTTTTACTGACTTTAAATTTCAATTTGTCAATTTTTTATTGCTTTTTGTATTTACTATTATTTACTATTATTTTTGTATTTACTATTGTATTTACATTTTTAGTTCTAAGTTTATTTTAAAAAATATACTTATTGTAGTAGATAGTTGTATTTTTATCGTTATTGTTGCTTTCAACAATACCCAAATTAGGTTCTGTTTTTTCATCATTATAGTTCCCGTTGTGTTGGGGAAAGGAAATTTTAAAAAAACCTAATTGGGGTATTGTTGAAAGCAACAATAACGATAAAAATACAACAATCTACTACAAGTATATTTTTAAAAATAAACTTAGAACTAAAAATGTACTTTTGCATTAGTAAAATCTTTTACAAGTTCATCTGAATTTAAATGCATTGCGATATCTGGTAATGATGTCGTTGAGTGCAAAAAAACATTTCTTACATCCTTATATTTGGTAAAATAACATTCAAAGATAATAATAAAATTTGGGAGCATTATTTTCAATATAAAATAAAACTTCTATCAGTTCAGTATAAGTGAATTTCCTTTCGCCGTCCTTCTTTTAGATATATTTAAATTTTCATTATTTACCGGATCTCAACTAATATGTTCTTATTTCTTGGAAATTTTGTTACTGTACTTTTGAGCTCATGTAGCCCTTGATATAGAACTCTGTCTATATAACTGGTTGTATTTTATAACTAGATAATTTAGGTCGTTTAGCCTAAAATCAATACCTTGTTTTCCGTTCAACACGAATAGTCTTAACGAAATGATAAATGAAAGGGATACATCAACAATAGATTGTCAGTTTTTATAGAAGGTATAGGAAATCTAACTCAAATTTATTTAAATGGTATTCAGACCTTATGGTTGTTTACCAATGTCAATTAAAAACAGAATAAGAAATTTAATATTATCAAATAAGTTAGACATTGTTTGAATAAGAAATGTCATATCATTACTTAAAAATTGAGTATTTGAAAAGCAAATAAAAAATTTACTAAAACGTAAATATTTGATTATTTATATTATAATAAATCTATCTTATCTGATCCTTCAAAAATGATAACTGCAAAAGATTTGCAATTGAAGATAATGTAATTGAGTAATTAGCCAATCAGATTAATATTTTAACAAATAGTTGATCCAATCAAACTGTCTAGCATCGTGAGATTAACCGATAATTTCATTTTCTCACACCATTTACAAATCCAATATCATAAAAGCAGAAAATATGTACACTGCCAAGTGAATGCACACACCATTGCTAAGAACATACAGTTAAAATCTCGGAATAAAAGCGAAATACACTCGGTTCTATTCACAGACATTGTTAAATAATTCAAAGTCTGCTATATTCTAAAATCTATATTATGACATAATAGTTCAAGTATTTACCTCTTTAGGATCGAAGACTATTATGCAACAATGAACATGATATATGCGACTTGTTTCAGGCATACAATAACATACACGCACGCATCAAACCATTAACGATAATTATTAATTAGGAAATTTAATTATTAAATTACTTATATTCCCCACTTAAAAATGCGTTACCCATTCAATATTCCGAATGATCGTAGAACCGGAATTATTTAACATTTCATAACAGTTTTTATGTATTTTCTTAGTTATTTCATCTTTATTTCGTAAATCTATTGTTGGCGTTTGGGTGAACAAAAACTAAGTTACTTGTATGTCATGTATTCATAGTACTCAAACGATCTAGATAAGGGTGTCAACGACAGCTGCCATGTTGATATTGCCCACTGTCGATGGAAAAAGGCAGGTGACCTACCATCTTATAACTACTCCTCTTTACCTTTCCAATGGGATCCTGACTTTACGTTACATAAATACTCTTGACACACTCGATCATTTGTAATCTCGATCATTGTGTTGATTTCTAAAATTCTTAAAGTTTTAATTACTTGTCTCATTAAAATTGTCATAATTTCTAAAATTTCTTTATTGAAATTTCTAAAATTCTCTTTGCCTCTGTTATTGTTGGTTCTTTGAAATCTATTTACTTGGTAGGGTCCAGTATGCCTGTCAAAAATTGAAAGTGTAAATGTCCATTTCCATTGCAATGGGAACATTTAATATATGACCTTTTCAGCCATAACATTGAATTTGAAGTTGAAATTGATTGGGTTTAATGAGAATTTCATTTTTACTAGTTATGGAATTATTATCTTTATACAAAGATTTAGATTTCGTTGGGTTGTAATTATTATGAACCACTTCCGCATAGCTTCCTTTATTCATTGCAGCACACAATTTCACTGAGTTTCGATTCTTCCACCTTTTTCAAAATACATTTTCATAAATACTTGGCGCTGGACCTCTCTGATCTTCTTCATTATCAACTTTCCTATCTTCGTTGTAGTTTCGCTGTAATGAAGTCCTCTGTAATTTTTTTCTAGTCTTGATGTAGTCGTCGACAGTGTATTGGTTTTTCGATATCTCAAAGTGTTTTGTAAATCTTCCGATAGACTTGTTTGCGCTTCAAAGGCCTTTCTTAATCTTTCTTCCATATTGTTTTCAAATAGTTTCATATTTCACCTGATTTTCTCGTCTAAATATACTCGAACAACGAGATCATTCATCTAGTTTGATCGTATCAAAATAGTTCTATATTGACATGACAAATTTTTCAAAATCTTTACCAATTGAGTACTTTATTGGTTGCAGAAATTCGGATATTCCTTTGCTGTTCGTGGCCGCCATGTTAAATAATTCATTGTCTAATCACATTCTAAAATCTATTTTATGACATAATAGTTCAAGTATTTATCTCTTTAAGATCGTAGACTAGTGTGTAATAATGAACATGAAATATGAGACACGTTTCAGACATACAATAGCATACACATATGCATGAAACCATTCACGATAATTATTAATTAGGTAATTGAATTAATATATTACTTATAGACATCATGATGAAAAATAGCATGAACACCTCCCATACTCCCAAGAAACAGTTGCAAGATATCATTGTTATTTCTTTTTTACAATTTGCAAACATTCTTCTTTTTTTGGTCAGAAACAAGGACGACCCACTATCTCATTATCTAACATTGACTGGCTATCATGTTTGAACTAGCTAATCCAATCGTAGATTGTCGTACGAGAGGGGTATTTATTGCAACTGATTCCTTACTGATTGTAAAGAATAAGAATAACTTGAGAAATTCGGAAAACTTTATTTATGAAATTGTGATACTATTTATAGTGCCGACCTTCAACACAATCAGCGATAGCTTTTTGGGAAATAATAAACAGTGACATAATTTGACCCAGACAATCAAAAATAATCAATCACACATCCATGCATTGCATAATATAAAGTAGAGGTTAGGGAAATCAAATATTCACCGACTCTGAAATATCTACGTATTCGATTTTCTTGGTTATAATTATTTATATGGTTCAATGATTTAATATTCAATGCTATTTCATGTTTCTTTGATTCTTTCGTATCAATTTCTGGACCATTAGTAAAACGCTCTTTGCAAAATTTCCTACGAGGCAATGGTTCTCCCAATGTCTTAAATTGTTTCTCTTCCAGACAGCATGAAATCCAGTCGCTTAGCGTTCTAAATTGTCTTTCAATTTATCTATTAGATTGATGATGATAAGGGTTTGAATAAACTATCTTCAAGTGATACTTTACTGCCATATTTTTAAAGACTTGGGATTCGAAAAATTTTTCTTTATCAGCATGAATTTCCTTTGGAGGTCAAAATTTCAATATCCATGAACCTCTCACATTAATGTGTTTTCTTCTTGTGTTCTTACGGCTTTTAATATTATATATTTGCTAAAAAGATCTTTTATAGCCAAATGGTTCATGCGAAATTAATTTTTCAATAACGTTTTTTCCAGTGAATGATTTACGTTTCTGGCACAAGTATACTTTCATCCATTAATACTTTTATCCATTTCTTGGAAATTTTAATAATTATTTATGTAGTTTGTCGTTTTGTTGATTCTTGCGTGACACAATTCTTTATGGATTTCTAGTATAAAATCATTTTTCATATATGAAGGAATATATATTTTATTATTGAGTCATAATAATTCCATTGTCCACAGTGATAATCTTCAGTTTTGCTGTTCTGAGATGTTTAAAATGCTGTGTAAAATGGAAAACATATAATAATTCCTTTCTTGTTATTTAGTACGCAATTTCATGTTATTCATACTTTTTGACCCATATTTGATTATCTTTTCTTCATTATTGTCATCTCTTTTTGATAAAACAGGGCAAATACAATCGAAATTAGTATCGGTATCTAAAATGAACGTAAAATCTGTATGGCATAGTAATGGCGCATTGATCAAACTATGTTTTAACTCGACAAAAGTTTTTTCACATAATGATGTCCAAATAATACTTTTGCTTTTTACCTCCAATTAAAGATTCCAATGACCTAGCTATTTTTGAATAGTTTTGAATAAATGTTCTATAGTAATTACACAATCCTATAAAAATCTCCCAAGATGTTTCACGCAATTAGGCTGCTTTACATTTTTAATTGTTTCAATCTTAGAATTATCTTTTTAATACCTTTTTCACTAATTATATGTCCAAGAAACTTTAATTCAAATACTAAGGACTTGGATTTCTCAGGGTTAATTTTTAGTCCCGATTTCCTAATTATAAGGAAAAGCTTATTTATTCTTTGTTTTTTTTCTTCAATAGTTTTCGAAAAGATCAAAATGTCATCTAAATATACTAATGCTTCATTCGACATAATTTCTCCAATTATTAATGTCATAAGTTTTTAAAACGTTAATGGTGCGACAGCTATTCCAAAAGGCATCAGATTAAAACAAAATTAGCCCTGTCTTGTAGAAAATGATTTTTTCAATTTACTCTCTTCATCCAATTCAACTTGATAATAAGTATTTCCTAAGTCGATCGACGAAAGTTTTTTGGCCCCATACAAAGAATCGAGCATTTCATCAACATTGGTAATTGGAAAAGCTGGTCTAACTGTATTTTAATTTAAAATTCTAAAATCCAAACACATCCGAATTTCGGAAGTTCCCTTTTTGACACACATACTATTGGTTAATTCCAAGGTTATTCACATTTCTCTATAATTTTATTTTCCTCTAGGTTTTTAACAATTTCCTCTAGTGTTTCCTCATAATGCATTGGTTGTCGCGCGACTTAATTGGTATTAGGTTGCAATTAGTTTCTATTCTGTGCTTTAAAATATCTGTTTTGCCTATATCCCATTTTGTATACATAAAACTATCTGAGAATACTATTTCATATATCGGATTGCATTTTTCTATTTTCAATATTTCATTCATAAATTTATTTTTATTATTTACTTTTAAATTATTACCAAATTTTGCTTGCAAACTGAGGACATTTTCATTACAAAAGAATATTTAAAGATTTCAATATATATATATATTCTAGAATTACTTCTGAGTATTTTTCCTTAGCAACGAAAAATTCTCCAGTTATTTCTTTATTGTTGTACTCTAAACTTAGAGAAACTTTCTCTAAAATCGCTAACATACTACAATTTGCGCAAGATATGTTTATATTTCCTTCATTAAAATTTTTTTAAAAAAATTGTTTCGGATAAAACACTTATTATTGCTCCTGTGTCAAATGATGAATTAAAAGTCACATTATTTTATCTAACATTATTAAATGTTCTACCATCTTCATTATAATATCCTATATCAGTGTTTCCCAACCTTTTTTAGCTCATGTCCCCCCTAGCTGAACGATAAGTAAATCATTAATTACACTAAATCCACATTCAGATAAATAGGTAGTGGGAAATGGTAATAATAGTTTTCTTGCATAAGATGTTGACATTGGATCAGTGTTTCCCAACCTTTTTTAGCTCATTTCCCCCCTAGCTGAATTTTTTTTTCTTTTGTCCCCCCTATGCAAAACATTTTACAGTTTTTAAAAAATTTCCAACTATTTTTATTGATATACGTAATTAATAGATAAAGATTAATTTTTTTATTCAATGAGACAATTGACTCTGATGGTTACTGCAGAGTGATTTAATATTAGGTTCGAAGTTGGTAAGTTTAAGCCTTAGATCTCCTCTTTCGATGATATCTGAACGATTTCTCTTCTTGATAAGTAAATCATTAATTACACTAAATCCACATTCAGATAAATAGGTAGTGGGAAATGGTAATAATAGTTTTCTTGCATAAGATGTTGACATTGGATCAGTGTTTCCCAACCTTTTTTAGCTCATGTCCCCCCTAGCTGAATTTTTTTTTCTTTTGTCCCCCCTATGCAAAACATTTTACAGTTTTTAAAAAATTTCCAACTATTTTTATTGATATACGTAATTAATAGATAAAGATTAATTTTTTTATTCAATGAGACAATTGACTCTGATGGTTACTGCAGAGTGATTTAATATTAGGTTCGAAGTTGGTAAGTTTAAGCCTTAGATCTCCTCTTTCGATGATATCTGAACGATTTCTCTTCTTGATAAGTAAATCATTAATTACACTAAATCCACATTCAGATAAATAGGTAGTGGGAAATGGTAATAATAGTTTTCTTGCATAAGATGTTGACATTGGATCAGTGTTTCCCAACCTTTTTTAGCTCATGTCCCCCCTAGCTGAATTTTTTTTTTCTTTTGTCCCCCCTATGCAAAACATTTTACAGTTTTTAAAAAAATTTCCAACTATTTTTATTGATATACGTAATTAATAGATAAAGATTAATTTTTTATTCAATGAGACAATTGACTCTGATGGTTACTGCAGAGTGATTTAATATTAGGTTCGAAGTTGGTAAGTTTAAGCCTTAGATCTCCTCTTTCGATGATATCTAAACGATTTCTCTTCTTGATAAGTAAATCATTAATTACACTAAATCCACATTCAGATAAATAGGTAGTGGGAAATGGTAATAATAGTTTTCTTGCATAAGATGTTGACATTGGATATTTTTTATTCATCTCATCGCTAAGCCATGCCATTATCCCTTTCAAACCAAACAGATTTTTTATTGATTCATCGTTTTGAATCTCAGCGATTTCTTCTATATATTCGAAATTTTCGAATTCTGCCAAATCTATAAGCATCGGCTGTGTTATCCAATTTGGGAAGATAATTTGTTTTAAGTCTGAAAACCTCTCTTCTAAGTCTTCTATAAGTAATTTGAAATGGTCAAGAATCACTGACTTGGCTGATTCACTTACTTCACATTTCTGAAGCCAATTAAAACTTTCAAAGTTTTTCTTTGAGAGTGATTTAATACTTATTTTTAAAAGCGAAATAAAACTAAAAATTTTTGCTTTAACTTCAATAAGATTTCTGTTTTTCCCTTGAAGTTGCTTGTTGAGAGTATTAAACTTCTCAAAGATATCTGTTAAATAGCTCAAATAAGCCTTACCATCTTTCGTCATTAAGAATTTCATCTCAATCTTGTCGGAAAGAAAGACACTAAGACTATCAAAAAGCTCCATGAATCTAGCCAAACAATTTCCTTTTGAAAGCCATCTTACTTCAGTATGTAATAAAAGTCGAATATATTCTTCATTTTGTTCTTTACAGAATAACTTAAAAAGACGTTCATTCTTTGAATTGGCTTTAATGAAATTAATACATTTTATAACTGACTGTAAAACTTCATTTAACTTAGGAGAAATCTTCTTGGCTACCAAATTTTCTCTGTGAATGACACAATGAATAATCATCATTTCTGGATTTTCGTCTTTAAGTAATTTAAGGCAGCCATTTTTTTTACCCATCATGCTAGGAGCTTCATCTGAAGCACAGGAAGTAATATTACTTAGAGGTATATTATTGATTGTAAGATAATCTTTTAGATGATTTAAAATATCTTTCGCAGTTGTTGTGCTTTCCAGCGATCTGAATAAAAATTCTTCAAAAAATTCCTCTTTATCAATGTATCTTACGTAAGCAATTAATATCGATTCGCTGTCTCTAAAAGTTGATTCGTCCATTTGTAAAGAGAAATTTAAAGTTTTTAGTTTCTCAACAAGTTGATTCTCCACATCTTTACTCATTTCATCAATTCTTCTACTGACAGTATTATTACTTAACGGCATTCCCTTAACATCCGCGTCATCTTTACCCATAACTATCCTAAGAAATGCAGAAATCGAAGGCTTGATCAGACTTTCTCCTACTGTATGATTTTTTCCAGATTTTGCAATCATCTTTGAAATTTCAAAACTAGCTTCAAGTGTACGATCACTTATAGAACTATGAAGGGTAAACAAAGATGTCAAAGTTGTTCTCTGTTCGAATTGTTTCTTTAAGGATTGAAAGAAAGCCAAATCAGATGTTTTATAAGAACTATGCTTGGCCAAAAAGTGTGCTTCGAGGCGACCTCGTTTCATTGATTCATTTGTAAGACATTGCTTACAAAGCAGACACAAAGGTAATCTTTCATCATAAGTTGCAGGTATAAAACCATATTTCAAATATTCTAGTAAGTACTTACGAATTTTTTTTTGTCAAGCGCACTTTTTCTTGTTCTATCATTATAATTTTTTTCCTTCATTTTTCTGTTACCCCTAAAAAAAAATTTTATATTTTTTAAAAGACAATGATCAAAAGTTTTTAAAATATTCAAAAAAATAATGAAAATTTGAACATAACTAAACAATTAAGAAACTAAAATTTCTTACTATTATTTTAAATATGACATAACTAAACAATTAAGAAACTAAAATTTCTTACTATTATTTTAAATATAACATAACTAAACAATTAAGAAACTAAAATTCCTTACTATTATTTTTCATTATTTAAAAAACTTATGGATAAGATTTGAAGAAAAAATCAAAAAAAGTTGCCATAGTTTTTTTGCGGATGAAAAATAAAGAATTGAATCTTTTAACACGATTTTATTAACGGCATTCCCTTAACATCCGCGTCATCTTTACCCATAACTATCCTAAGAAATGCAGAAATCGAAGGCTTGATCAGACTTTCTCCTACTGTATGATTTTTTCCAGATTTTGCAATCATCTTTGAAATTTCAAAACTAGCTTCAAGTGTACGATCACTTATAGAACTATGAAGGGTAAACAAAGATGTCAAAGTTGTTCTCTGTTCGAATTGTTTCTTTAAGGATTGAAAGAAAGCCAAATCAGATGTTTTATAAGAACTATGCTTGGCCAAAAAGTGTGCTTCGAGGCGACCTCGTTTCATTGATTCATTTGTAAGACATTGCTTACAAAGCAGACACAAAGGTAATCTTTCATCATAAGTTGCAGGTATAAAACCATATTTCAAATATTCTAGTAAGTACTTACGAATTTTTTTTTGTCAAGCGCACTTTTTCTTGTTCTATCATTATAATTTTTTTCCTTCATTTTTCTGTTACCCCTAAAAAAAAATTTTATATTTTTAAAAGACAATGATCAAAAGTTTTTAAAATATTCAAAAAAATAATGAAAATTTGAACATAACTAAACAATTAAGAAACTAAAATTTCTTACTATTATTTTAAATATGACATAACTAAACAATTAAGAAACTAAAATTTCTTACTATTATTTTAAATATAACATAACTAAACAATTAAGAAACTAAAATTCCTTACTATTATTTTTCATTATTTAAAAAACTTATGGATAAGATTTGAAGAAAAAATCAAAAAAAGTTGCCATAGTTTTTTTGCGGATGAAAAATAAAGAATTGAATCTTTTAACACGATTTTACTCATTATCTATTGTTTTTATGCTTACCATACTGTTTAATTATAAACAGAAGATAATGAAAAAGATGATCTTCTGCTTAGATAAAACCCAAAAATTTTCTTACTAAAAATATAATGAAAAGAATATTTTTTCGATCTATAATAAAAAGACATAAAACTAAATAAGAATTGGATATTAAAATTTCGTAGACTATTCTCGAATTTTACTGAAGAAAATAAAGAAAACGTAACTCAAACGTAAAATTAACATATATTCCCTAAAATTGAAATTGCCCCCCTGGAAATACAAATTGCCCCCTGGAAATCGAAATTGCCCCCAAGTGGGGCGTGGGTCCCACGTTGGGAAACACTGTTCTATATCATATATATCTTTAATATCATTAACGCTCGGTAATTTTATTTTTTAATGTATATTTAAAAACAATAATTTTTATCACAATCATTCACCAATATACAATCATTATCATTTTGTTCAGTTTTACAATTATTAATTAAATAAAAATGAATCAAATTTTTGATTGGGGGAAAAATCAACATTGACATTATCAAACAAAAAATCAACCAATTATTATATTCAGCATTTAGGGTCCTCAAAAAATGATCATTTCTTACATGTGATTTGGAGCTTTGGCATTTCCCGATATTTCTGACTGACCATCATAGACTTTCGGTTCATCATCATATGTTGCAACTACGTTTTCTTCATTGTTTCGATCATTTTCTTGATTAGAATTTCTTTTGTATCGATTGAAATTCTCATTGTTTTGATTCGAAGTTCTTTGCGATCTCATCTCGTAGTGATTCTGTTTTTGAAAACACTGAAAAAATGATCTGCTTTACCACAACACGAACATCGAATATTTGGGCATTCCCGGGGAATATGACCAAAAAGTGATCGTGATCTCTCGTTCGATTTCTAATAGGTTTCTTACAAAGATAACAATTCAAGCAAGTCCTAAAATTTTGTTCCTTATTAAACGATAAAGTAGACATTATTATTAGCATTATTACTATGAATTTCAAAATACGATAGGATTATTGTGCCAGCAATTTCCTCAATCTTACTCAAAAATTCAAAGACAATTTGAACCAATAAAACTATGATAGGATTTAGTATTATTAATATTATTTATTAATAATAGTCCGGCTGATATTGGTAGATGCTTTTGGTGATATCTTATGTCACTGGGTAAAATTGACTTAAGGTTAGCGTAAATTACAAATGGTGGTCTTACTGTTTTTGAGAAATCATCAAACTCTAAATATTTATTTTAAGGAAGAGTGTATAAAGTCGTTCCTACCTGATTTTTTAGTACATAAGGCATAATGACTGTCAAAATCATCCTGTAAACGAAAACCATTAAGACATCTAGGACACTAACTATGTCATCAGTATGGAAATTCATTAAGCGTTGTAAATTAATAACAGCGGTATAATGATATTGGCCATCATTTTCGAGGAGTAAAAGATTTAATGGATCAACATCAGTCACTTTAGTACGATGAATGATATCCAAATGAGAATGATGAGGAACAAAATCGTAATTTTCATTATCATCATTATTAATAACGGTTGGGTTATAAGACAATACATTAATGGCAAGACCTGGATTCTTTTCCTCAAACCTACGAATATTAGTCGCATAGGGCAATCATCTATCTCGTCATAATCTAATTCGCCAAGAAAGTTAGTGTAACTATATATATTACTACGATAACTTATAATAAAGCTAAGATATTATATATAAACAAATATCGTCACTGTTCTTAATATTAATAATTGCTCTTTCCTTTAAGTGTAGGAGTTTTAATATATCCATGACCAGCCAACCTATTTATTTGAGAATATTTAGTTAGTGTGGAATGAATTTCCCTAATTTTAATGATAGTCCAACCATTTCCTAATTCAGTAAATCTTTCAATTTTTTCATTTAATTTCCTAATTCCTTCAACAAGAAAATTATCAGAGAAAACCTCAGCATTTTTTGATAAAAACTCACCTTTTGTTATATCATCTTTTTCAAACTGAATTTTAACAGCAAATTGAACTTTTACACTGCCCATTTTATTTATTTCCGATAAGTCTTGTAACTATCCTATCAGTTAAAGTAATTTTATTAACATTAAATTCGTCAATATCAAATTTTAATACCCTACGAGTTCCTCTTAAATCTAATTCTACAATGGGCTCATTTCTTATATTAACAGACCCACCTATTTGAACATCCTCTTCGTCATCTCTAATTATAATAATCTAAGGTTTTAATACTTGTCACTCGATAAATTATACCAAAATCAGCTTTTCTTTTATTAATTTTAAAATCATGAGCTTTATAAATGGACTGAAAGAGCTCTTTTTTAGTAATTTTAAATTGGCTAAGATGATTCTTATGTTGAAGAAAGAAATCAGAATAGGGTTGGTTATGGTAAGTTTCAAATATCGGGCATATAAAGATATCAAGCCCATTAAATATATGGTGATAATATCTAGTCATTATATGATGACATTTATTATTGTGATTCGAAGATGAATTACAATAATTCGGGTAAAGTAAACCTATTTAATTAATAAGATAAATAAATTATTACATAATTATTCAATTATGAAAAGTTTTTACAAAAGGTTAAAAAACCTTCACTTTTTGTAGAATAGTTTGAACCTTATGTCAGATATATGACCCTTATGTAATTTAACCTTAATAATTGTTAAAATAAAAAGTTTACATAATAACGAATCTATACGAATAAACTGATTATTTTAAAAACTATTAACTTTTTCTTATTATATTTTTAATTAATTAAAATATACAAGTTATTAAATGTTAGAAATTTAATAAAAAAATAATTAAACTACTAATTAAATTTAAAATAACAATAAATTTAAGATAACAATTAAATTTAAAATAACATTACAATAAAATATTACTTACATTGAATTTTCTTTTTTTTTCTTTGGAATATATACAGCATTTGAATAATTTGGTGCAATATTTGGAACAGCATTTGAATAATTTGGAATATTTGGAACAACATTTGAATAATTTGGAATATTTGGAACAGCATTTGAATAATTTGGAATATTTAGCACAGCATTTGAATAATTTGGAATATTTGGCACATCATTTGAATAATTTGGAATATTTGGAACAGCATTTGAATAATTTGGAATATTTGGAACAGCGTTTGAATAATTTGGAATAATTGGCACAGCATTTGAATAATTTGGAATATTTGGCACAGCATTTGAATAATTTGGAATATTTGGAACAGCATTTGAATAATTTTGAAAAGCATTCATCATTGCGATATAATTTTGAAATGAATTCATCATCGCGATATAATTTTGATTGATCTATTTAAATAATTAATATAAAGAAAAAATATTTTTATAAATCATACCATATTGTTGGCTTGTTGATTCGAAGAATCGATAGTTTTATTATTATTATTATTATTATTGTTTGAATTCTAAATAAAATAATTTAAATGAAATAAAAATAGAAAAACGTACCATTTTGTTCGTAGTGGGGTATATGTAAAAAGTGATAATAATGAAAAGCCGTTTCTTTATATATGCATTATTATTATTACTACATGAAAATTACACAATCAAAATAAAGCAAATAGCGTACACACATTACGAAAACACAAATAATACATTTATTAATATTTTAAATAATCTAATACACCAGGTAAACAGTTTTTATATGCACAATCATCTTCGTGTTCATAAAAGGGACATGATATGTTTCTTGGAAAATTCTGACTTTCTTTCATTGAATAATTTACAATTCTCAAAGTTGGAAAATATTTTTTTAACATTTCTTCCTTTCTTTCATTAGTGACATAGAAAATCGATGTTTTTCAATCAGAACCAATAGTACTTAAAATACACGTTGGACAGAAATAATTTTTACCGTCAAGTATCCGATCTTCATGATATTCATTTGCCGAGAACACCCAATGCAAGGGTTTTAAAACATACATAATTGATCATACATAATTCTTTAATAACTAATCCACCAAATTCATTCTCAAAAACACTAATATCAATAAAATAACTAGACATTTTTATTAAAAAATTATTTAAAATCAACACGTTTATACATTGAGTTTAACCAAACAAGACAATATTGACCACATGTTGTTGTAAATGGATCTTGATGTCGATGTTTATTGTAAACAATTGGTCGACCTATTGTTTCTAGTTTACTGACTAAAAGAGCTTGATAATAGAATCCCATTGGTTCGAAAACATGTATCTTGTTTGGTTTCACATATATTGCAATCCAATGCTCACCACCTAGAGTAGATGATTGGGTATTGATGACTATAGCTTGATTATCATCAAGATATGGGATTTTATCTAACGGGTAAACACCAATAAACTCATTTCCTAAAAGTTGTTTTCCAATTTTATTAACCTGAATAGAACTAATTTAATTAAATTATTTGTTAAATTAAAACTTACTTCATGATATTCTGATTACATTGAGTTATTATATTTATACTAACTTTTTAAACAAGTACTGTTCTATTTGCTGTGATTTGGATTTCGTTTTCAAATACACCATATATTATTACATGTACTGGTTCCTCGACAGATTTCGCAAACTTGATATCTAATCGTAAATTTCCGTTTTGAGGTAACTGACTTTGATTCAAATCAAAATCAGGGGCCAAAACAAAAGTAAAGAATGGGTATTTTGATTTAAATTCATCAAGAGATATACCACAATTCAGGTTTTTATCCAAATATCCCATATTTCTTACAATACTTTGCATATTGTAGCACAAAAATTGTCATTTTCAAAATCTTGAGTATATGTCTTTCGATAATCAGTGTTTTTCGATAAAGACAATGAAGTTACATTAAAATGTTTGAATTTCGAACTTGAAGCCGTGTATGAACCATTGTATTGAGATTCACGTTGAAAAGTTACAAGAATAAAATTAAGCATTCTTCTATCTCCAAATATTTGTTCCTTGTAAAATGATGATGCATCTTTTCCGATAGCGAATTGTACAATTTCTTTCGTTTTGATTGGATAAATTGCATGTTTTGAATTAAGACCAAGTTGATGACCAGCTAATACTGATGCTTCAACCCGAACTCGACGAATCATTAATTTAGCATCCACTTATTGACAAGTTGGTTGTCCAGTTTTTGAAAATAGTGATAATGCCGAATCAGATCGTTTCAATCTAATGTGTACATTAACTCCCAGAAGTAGATATTTAGTTTGATCCATGAAATCAGACTGTAGTGAGGAGCACATTGTAAAAACCTTTGAGCTTTTAATCCAATTTTCTTTCTTCAGAACTTCCATATCCCATAGGTGTAAGACAAGTATTTTTAGTATCACCATTATAATTTAAAATAGTTTCAATTATTGCTTTATGTGCATACGTATTGTTCCCACCTTCAATCTTAATTTGATTAAATCCAAGAATTGCATCTTTAAAAAGTGTATGAAACATGTAATTATTTGGTTTTATGTCTGAAGTATCAACCAAATCTTTTCTGTCAAAATTTATAACATTAATTTGAACAGTTAATAAAGTATCATTCAAATCCAAATATTCAGTTTGAGAACCATTAATATAAAATTCAACATCATTTCTACTATCAGTAATGGAATTCATTGGAATACTTCTTCAAATGCCCCATATTCAATAACTGCTTGAGGTCGATCAAATATGCACAATTCAGATTTACCACAGATCATTTACCACAGTTCCATTTCCTTTCATTCGTTTGTTTATATATCTCCCATGTTTTCTACGTTTCGGTTGAGATCCACCAGTTGCATTATATTGAGATTCTTCCGCATTAAACATGTTTGCTACACCGGATATTAGCGATGTTACATTAGGTAAGGCTTTACTGATTTCAGATAAAGCGTTTGTTTTCAATTATGGTAAGTTACATTTTTAATTTTAAATTAATTTTAATTTTATTTTTAGAAATAATGTATCATGCTCTTGTTAATAAGATGATACAATTGTATCCAGAAGAACTTTGTGACTTGGTGTTCTGTGCACCAGAAACAAGAAATAGTCGAATTCTGGAGACTATGTAAAGGTCATTATTATGCAATCGTATCTTTGTATCTAACGGGCTCACATCCTTCTACGATTACATAATAATGCCGAATAATATCCCTGAAGTATAAAGTAGAACCTAAAATCCTACTCAGAATTACAATTTGTAAATACGTATTGTTCTTGAATTATAAAATATGACTTAATATGGTGCTTAATTATATAAATTATATTTGCGAAATGTTCATAAACTAATTTATTTAATAAAACTGGAGATCCTGTAAGCTGGGCTAGGATCGGCAAGATAAGTTTGCATAGTTTTAGCCAACGAGACTTGCGTACTCAAGTTGCCACCGTGCGTTGTTAATCAATGGAGATTGCCTAGGAAGAATTCGGCGGGTGCTTATAGAACTTCAATAGGCTTGATAGCTGCAGACAATTCCTGAACTTTAACTTATCTATCAATTTTAAATTTTCAGTTTACCTTACTTTAGGGGATCCAGATGGGCTACAAAGTAGATGGAGTTGGATCCAAAATCTAATATTCAAAAATAAACGAAATTTATTTAAAAATTTAACATTTAGTCATTACGGTTTATTTTAAATTTGACCTTCAAACTTAATTATAATTATTACGATAAAACACCGTAAAATATGCTATAGGGTGATTAATTGTTTATTTACCGTTTAAGTTTAATTTAATGTACTACGTAGATTATAATATAAAACTTGAATTTTAATTGAAAAAGTTGAGTTTACCATTTAAGTGTAATTTAATTTAATCCAATTAACTGTTTAAATTATGAGTAATTGGAGTTTGGTTCATATTTTAAAGAATTTTCCTTTGTGCGATTGTATATTAGACTAAGAGCGTTTGAGTAGAGATAAACATTTTCGTTTGAATTGTGATAATCTTATTGACCATTACTACCCAAATAGATATGTCACACTCTGGCGATGAGGAAGCCGACAGACAGCTGATCACACGACTCCGAACCAGATACATCTGGTACAAGATCCGTGACTGGAACCGCGGTCTGGATTTAGATAATTTCGGTCCAGTCATCCGGAGTGGTCCAGAGCCCGATGCCCCGGCGTGTGTTTAGACAGAACCGGCAAATGATCTATGGCGAAAGGCCCGCGACCGAGCAGCAATAGAAGTGGAGGCTGCCAAAATGCGGCTGAGAAAAATCGAGCTCCAGTTCCGGGTCGAAAAGTAAGGAGTTCCACTGGAAGAGTTAGAGGACGCAAAAGCGCCCCCACGGAAGCGAGGAAGGCCCCGCAAGCACTCAGTATGACCCAGCGACGATTCCTTTTTATTTATAACTTGTATCGAAATGGATAATGTTTGACTTGTTTTATCTAGTTATATTTCTTTTTTGTTTGTAGTATTCAAAATCTCATGTAATAAATAATTTTGTTATCAAATTGTTGGCTTTATTGATTACAGTGCAACTTTGCGATTTAGGCGACCTCATTCCAATACACAGTTAATCATTTTGTGATGAAATTAAATTAATTTTCTTTTTAAGTATATGGATGAGAGTAATAAAATTTTATTATTATCCTGTTTCAGTGTTCAAGCCGAAGACCTCCGAGTCCGAGTCGAAAAACTCAAGGTGAAGTGCCGAGAATTCGAGGGCACCTGGTTCAGCCCGGCCGAGATAAAAAGCGGACAGCACACATCCTGAAACTCCAGACCCAGGCGGAGTAGAATCAAATTGAAATACGGGCGCTAAAGTTACAGGTGCGCACGCTCGAGGTCAAGCTGAACGAGAGGTTCATTCACGACACCCTCCAAGAGCAGATTCGCCCATTACCCGTGGAACTGGCCAAGATCTATCCACCGGTACAGGCGAGCAAACCAAAACGCAAGCGGCTAGGGCGGAAAAGTTGAAAAGGGCCTGGCTAGCTAAACAAGAGAAGCTAAGAAAACCCGAGTCATCGAGTGTATGAATTCTCATGTATTGGTACACATACTGTCAAACTTGTGATGATCAAATAAATGGTTTTAACCATCTTATGTGCATGAGGTTGAGTCTTGTGATCGTTGAAGACAATGTGGTTGGCATAAGGGTTTTTGTGAAGACAATTTTGGTAAAGGACCTGAGTAAATCGGACACATGCCTTCTAACGGTAGTCCGTGAACCCATAGAGTACTCGACAATTATAGTGCCATTAGCGCGCTCACTTTTTGCGAGTACTCACCCACTTGATACAGTACCAACGTTGATCGCTCAACGGGTATCAAGCGGAGAAAATGTTATTTGTATTCTGGGTTACGCTGGTAACAGCACTACAGAGCAAATATTTGATCACCTGTAAACCACCAATTTTGTTAAAATCGATATCTTGTCCAGCGATATTTCTATTGATCCTTTGATT
>CAUHTR010007984.1:65301-86378 GCA_959609185.1 Schmidtea polychroa
TGAAATTAAATGAATTTTCTTTTTACGTATATGGATGAGAGTAATAAAATGAAAGTATAGACTATATAAGAATGATATTGCAATGATAGATGTTAAATCTATTGATGAGGTTTTCAAACGATTGATTTCAAATCTAACATGTATTCAACATGCATGGTTCAACAACCTATATGCAAGATTTTATGACGCCTTTGATGAAATCAACTTCAAAGAAAACGAAAATTGGTATATAAAAATTGCAATCCAATGATATAAAGTTGATAATAATGATGTGTATTTTCCAATTTGATAGACTTTCACAACTATTTTAATAAATGTTGATGTATTTAATGTATTTAAATGTATCTAGTAATAGTTGTTTTTCACTTATTTTAAAAGGAAATTGCAACATTAATACAAAACTCATTAACAAAACTTTAACAAAAACATTCTATAAACAAACTTACATTATAGTTTTAAAATGTTAATAATGAAGTTAGAAAAAGGTTAATATGATTAGTTAATTACCGAATTATTTATTGTTTAGAACTTTTAATCTAAAACCTTTTGTTGCCAAATTAGCAGAAATAGCTGGTGTAAAAATGAAGGACATATTATCGGTTTCAAAAATATAGGCTGTGTAGTTGAAAGTGAAGGTTCAGGATTTGATGAAACTGACGAGGAAATAACTGAACAAATTGATGAAGAAAACACTAAAGAAGATGATGAGGAAATCATTTATGGATTATATAACTGAAAATATTAAGAAGCTCGAGGATAAATGTTATGAAATGCGGAGATGATGAATGTGAATGTGTTAATAAATTTTAGTTTGAGTCTATTTCAAAAACATTATTTAAAGTATAATATTTAGAAACAACAACATTAACTTTTATTTAAATATTTACACATTATACATATTACAACAACTTCCAAGGTTAGTCGCATATAACCTTTGAATTTTTCTTTGGATTGCTCTAATTCTTGAGCGTTCTGAACAAGTTCGACTAGTGTGTTAGATCCTCCATAGTCATCGATCCATGTCGAAAATTTGGATTTGATTATCTACAAATCAATATTAATAATAATTTACTGACCACTGATAATAATGACCAGCATCGTATAGTCTTTTGTCTATAATAATCTTCATATAGGTAAAACCTATGATTATTCTGGTCCACTCCATCTGGTCGTCGAAGACTGTCGAAGGTCCTATTGAAATAAAATTTCTTCGTCTCCAGACATTCCATATCAAGCATGGTCAGGTAGTCGACATGGTTTCCCTCGGTGATTTTCTCAGTCCGTTCAACTATGAAATTGAGGCTTTGAGCAATATTCTCATTAACCAAACCTTTTANCAAGACCTTTCGAACGATACCCTTGGTTGAAGTTTTGACCTTATTTTAGCCATTAAATTTTGAATTTAAAAATCATAAATCATACCGATGATTGATACCAATGAGTCATAAAAATTTATTTAAAGGAGTCATATGATTTTTTCCCCTGAAAAGATGAGTCATGTCTTGTTCTCATTCTACCCGACTTGCATCATCTTTTTTTCGATAATTTAGCAACTTGTAAATCCCTAGATAAATTCCAGTTTTCTAATGCTAATAGGAAGGTCGGTTATGGGAGAATCCGTAATAATTTCTGAGTTTGAAAGCGTAACAAACAAAAAAGAATAACTTGATAAAATCCGAAAACAAATAATATAAATTGTGGTACTATTTATAGTATTCGGTGTGCCGACCTTCAACATAATTAGCAATAGCTTATTGGGAAATAATAGACATTTACATAATTTGAGGACCCACATAATCAAAAATAATTAATCACACATGCAGGTATTACATAATATAATGTAGAGGTTAGGGAAATCAACATTCTCATTATAATTACATCACACTGATTGTTATCACCACGGGTACTTTACTATGTTTACTTTTTTATTTATCTACATTAATCCAGTAGATCACTGTTTTCAATTTAATAAAACTTTCTACACGAAAATTTGTGTTAAATATTTAAGATATAAAATTAACATTATTAAATTTCAAGGCCTCGTTGTAAATGTAAAACTCTATTTCTCTATTTTAAGTTTATATAATTTTTTAACTAAGTTGACATCCTGTCGATTTTTTTATATAAAGTAGAAAACAAAATTTAAATTAACTTGCCGATAGTAAACTCATTTATAAAAATATATAGTTAAACATACATGTAAATGATTTAATCGCAAGAAAACGCCAATCAAACATTCGTTTCACGATATATTTCGACAGTTTTCTTGTCATCATGAGGTAGGATATAATAACTATATAAATTAAGGATTTTAAAACAAATTTATTAATTTTATTTAATAAAAACATTTCATTCTTTTTGAAAATTATAATTAAAATAATATATTTTTTAAAATTTTACATTTAGAATAATTTAAAAATTTTATTAATTATTTAATTTAACAACAATCGATACATACTATATACAAAAAATTATTTAAAAACATTTAAAACACAATCTGCTATTCACTGCAATCTGCACATTAATTTTCGGATTCAATGACTTTATCAATATTGCCTCATAAATTATACGTTCCCAATAATTATCAAAATTTTTAATAAAATTTTAAAATCAGACAAAACTATTTTACTCTTATTTTGCCCTTATTGTGCTCACTGATATTGGTCTATTATGCTCTGGAACTTAAATACAGAGATGTCTCTCCAATGTATGTGGCATTACACATATTACATGTAAACTAATAAACGATATCGGAACATAATTCAACCGGAGTTTTGACTTATTAATAAACATATTGCGTACTTTCCATGAAGTTGACACTATGCTATGGTTTTAATTCCCTATCTTCCCCTTATAATCCTTAAAACCTTTGAGTGCGGCAATAGCAACACAAATTTAGGCTCACCATCCTTAACTAATCAGACTCACGCACCTCAACAAAATCACACCTAGATTTTCTCAAACATGGATCCTTACGATTTTTAATAAATTTTAATAAAAAATTTTTAATTTTTAATAAATAGATTTTGAATAACCATTCTTCATTAACAATTTAACCAATTTGTCAACGCTTTACTAAATTTACAAAAGTAGAAGACAATGACCAACCCCTTCACCATATTTCTTTTATACTTTAATTCACAAAAACTTTCGGATGAAGTATAGAGACCAGTATTTATAAATCTCGGTCTCATAGTGTTTCTCTTTGCATTGTATTAACAGATCCAAGAAAGCAAGTGATGAATTTTTCTCCGTTTCACATGTGAATATTCATATAATGTGTTGGGCTAGAACTGATTTCTAAATCCCAAGTTAGGAAGGGAACGAAAAGTGTCAGTACACAACACGCATATCCAGCATTAAGTTTACTTAAATAAAAATATATTAAACACCAAATAAACAATGATAATAGAGAGATAATATACCCAAAAATAAAACATCTGAATTAAAAATAAAATAAAACACGAGCAAGAAGTATTACACAGAAACTTACTCAAATATAACCGAAAGACATAAAACAACAACAAATTCGAATAAAGGCGATTAGTAAAAATAAAAAGAGAAAATTAAAGAAAATCTCCATAAAGTCATACGTAAAGAAAATTATATCAAAATTTTGAATAAAAATCCAGAACAATTCATAAAAATGGCGAAATCCATCATGACCGTCAAACGACCCAATAAAATTTATAAAAAGTAAATATTTTAGTTTAAAATATAAAAATTTTAGAAAAGATATCACGAAAAACAATTTAAAAATAAGAAATAGATTAAATTTAGCATGAATGTTCTGGAAATGCGGAAATCCACTTATGGAGGCAAATTTAATAAAAAATAATTCAAAAATAAAAACAAAAATTCTTATTAAAAAATCGCCATCAAAATCGATAAAAATTCAAAATCGAATGTTCGAGAATTAAAATAATTCGAATTTGTTTTACTGCAAAATTTTAACAATTCAAGTTGAAATATATTTTTTACTATACTAAAAAACAATTATAAATTTAAAATTTCGATTGCACACATATTATAAAATTTTTATTTCAGTTAATAACAAATGTTAATCAAACCTGTTTATCGAGACAGTTTGTATAATAAACTTTATTATCGTCCAATTTTTTTTTGCAACATGTACGCATTTTTTTCTTTAATTTCATTCATCCTTAAAATTGAATATTAATTATAAAGTACTATTAAAACAATTGTAACGCTTACTATCATTTAATCAAATAAAATGTATGTTTTTTATGTATTTTTTTAATATAAATATTTAATTGATGATAGATTTTTGTTCCATGGATCCCTTTTACTTTAATTGGCAAACCTTTATAAAATTTATTCTTATATTTGTTTTTAAAATGTCTAAAATGTCTTCTTTTATTTTATAAAGTATAAATTTAATTTCATAAAAAATAGAAATAAGCTATAAAAGTATAAAGTATAAATTTAACTTCATAAAAATATAAATTATAAACTTATATTAGCTACCAAGCTTTAGCTTTAAAATATAAACTATAAATTTAATTTCATATAGAATATAAATTATAAACTTATAATATCTGTAAGAGTATAAATTATAATCTTAATTTGGTCATAAAAGTATAAAATATAAACTACGTTAACGATAAAAAATATAATCTATAACCTCATAATAAGTTGTAAATATTTTATAAACGACCCCCCACAAGTTACGTAATCGTCGAAACAAATGTTCAGATTCATAATCTAACTTATATATGTATATTTGAAACTTATAAAAGTATAACTTACATTTTTTCATAAGTACCCCCCTCAAACTATACATTAGTCGAGAACAATATATAGTAATAAATTAACTTATATATGTACAGTTATCAAATTTAATAACCCCTCAGATCACATAACCATTAATTATCTAAATGCATTAATTTAGACTATTTTACATGTATATTTAATTTACATTACCTTTACAATATAAATTTAGAAATTTTTTGATAAATAACCCTCTTAATTCAAATAACCATTAGCCACTACCTAATAGCATTAATTTAGACTATTTATATATATATATATATATATATACTTAACTTATATTACCTTTAAAATTATAGTTGAAAATTTTTCATAAATCGACCCCTCGGATCATATAGTCGTTAATTATTACCCAAAAGTACTAATTTAGCTTGTTTTCAGATATATTTAATTTAGATTACCTCTAAAAATTATAGTTGAAAATTTTTCATAAATGACCACCCCTCAAATCTTATAACTGGTAATCACCCTCCACGAGGTATAGAAATAAAGCACTTGTGTATGTTTCTGACTTATATTTGACTTAAAAGTATAATTTGTGAATTTTCATACAAAAGCAATAACGTAAGCGTCATCCCTACTATTATATTTAACATCATCATTGCTATTATGATTATTTTTTGCTAATATCCGTAATGTTATTTATTATTATCGTCCCTATTATTATTATTATTATTATTATTATTATTATTATTATTATTATTATTATTATTATTATTATTATTATTATTATTATTATTATTATTATTATTAATGTGAATATTATTATTACCACCTTATCAATGTAGTTATTATTATTTTTATTTATTATTATTATTTCCATATTATCATTATTATTACTACATTACAGTAATACCCCGCACTTACGTACACTTTGGACCGGAGCGTGTACGTAAAACAAAAATGTACGTAAAATGAATCTACTGCTTTTATTGATGAATAATATGTTTGAAATAAACTAAAACAATAAATATATAAATAAAAAGAAAAAGAAAAAAAGGGATATTATGCATGTAGTTTTATACTTTTATTTCATACTTTTTTATACTATATTTAATACTTAACGTGTATTAAAAAAACAAAACAAAAAACATTCATATACATACATATTAAACAAAACTTAAAAATAAACATAAACTTCAAAATTCATCAATACATAATTTAAATATAAATAATGTTGTAATTCAAATTTAATTGCTCGATGACGTGGAGAATGATGTATCATCTTCATCTTCATAAGTGATGTAATCAACCGCTAAACGCTTTTTTGCTGGTGAGTCAGGAGATGTAGATGAACTTATTGAAAAAGTCTTGCGACTTCCTGAAGTGGATGCCAAATTCCGATTTTCTTTTGATTTTGAGCTAGGTGATATAGTTTTTGTAGCAAAAAAATCTTTTAAAGAGGTTTGTTTACTATGTTTTTTCATTTCCCTGTATAATTCTGAATAACAGGAATATGCGTCCATAATGTCTTTGTTAACCTTTGAACTCCTCTCAAAATCTGGATCGTATTTTTCAAAAAGAGCCATTCCATTTTGAAAACATTGGAAAGCATCTGATAAAATTTTGATTGCTAGTCCTTCAGATTGAGTGGATTTTTCTGCGACATTGCATTCTAAATTTTCAGGTTGTATCTGTTCATTTAATTCTAAAAGATCTTCATTGTTGAGAGGTTCATCGTAGGATGCTACAAGTTGAACTACGTCATTTGAATCTACTTCTAACTCAAGATGTTGCGGATATAGATGTGCGTGTACAGTTATATGAAGAGCTGAGTGGGAAGGTGAATACCTATGTGTGTACACGCGTGTATGGATATGCCTGAAATGGAGTGTGTGAATAGCGACAAACAAGAAATCGATGAATAAAGAAAACTTGGTTTTGTATTTTGTGTTTGGGTTACTAGAAACGGAACGACATTCAATTGGTTGAAATAGGTGGGGACCTGAATAGAAAATCGGACATAAACCTCCTATCGGTAGTCCGTGAACCCAAGGTATGCCCGACAATTATAGTGCGATAGCGCGCTCACTTTTTGCGAGCACTCACTCACTTGATACAGTACCAACGTTGATCGCTCAACGGGTATCAAGCGGAGAAAATGTTATTTGTATTCTGGGTTACGCTGGAAACAGCACGAAAGGGTAAAATGTATGTCTACCTGTAGCCCACCAAATGCAAAAACGGATCATTATGTTTGTGATTTCCAAATATAAGAAAAAAAATTTAAGTATTATTAAAAATTAAACTCAAATATTTCATTTTATGAATAAACACTGTATAGTTATTTATTTGAAGTAAAAAAACAGTAACAAATTATTTATTTGAAAACACCAATGGGACATCACCAGTGTTTCTTAACCGCCGGTTCGCAGGTCTAATCTAACTCGTCCACAAAAACCTTTAAAGTCGGGAGCAAAGGAAACAGTACATGTATATATGTGTGTCTTATTAGTGGAGGACAAATAAATACTGATAAATAAATAATAAATATTTATTGTTCAATGTAGTTTGTAGTTTGGTTTTTCAACAAAAAATTGTTTTTAAATAAAAAATAATATCATCGGTCGACGTAAAAAAGCTGATATTTTACGGTCCGTGATGAGTTTTGGGCTGAGAATCACTGACATTTGAATTTGAACCATTAATTTGATTTAATTAATATATTTAAATGTTTTTAAGTTGGATTTAAATTGGCCAGATGAAAAAATCCAATCTGTAATGGAATCCGTTTGGGAGAAAGTAGGCAGTATTGATGTTGTAATTGCTAGTGCTGGAGTTTCTTATCGTGGAGATTTACTGAAGACATCAATGGAAGTTCATAAAAATATTATGCAGGTTATTTATAGTCATCGAAAATGATTTCCCACTTGACATGAATTTATAGAGTAATTATTTTGGTAACGTTAGTTTAATCAGCACAGTCGCTAATTTAATGAAAAAGAATAAAACGGTAGACGGATATTTCATTGTTGGAATTACTAGTATACAAGGAAGAATTTCTATTCCTTACAGATCTGCTTATTCAGCGTCGAAACACGCATTTTCTGCGTTTCTAGATTGTTTGAAATCTGAAGTTGCCAAAGATAATATTCGTGTTTTGAGCGTGTTTCCAAGTTATATCAAAACTAATTTGTCTAAAAATGCATTAAGGGATTCTGGAGATAAGCATTCAAAACTTGATGAGACCACGGCAAAAGGCATGAATGCAGTGAGTATTAAATTATTATATTTTAGAACTTATTGAACGCATTTATTTATTTATTTGGTGTAGTTTTGCATAATTCGAAAAACGAAAAATTCATTAATTAAATATTAACCAATCAAATGCAGTTTGTTAGCTAAATAAAGATATAAATTGTAAAAAATGATAATCAATAATTGATACTTAGATGTTGATCATTATAAAACAAAAAAATTCTATAAAAATAAAAATATCTATGTATTACATTTTAAATGTTCATAATCAGGAAAGATTTCGTCCATTCGTTATACTGGTTTTTTATTTATTGTTTTAAATACTAAAAAATAATTTTTAACCTTTTATGAAAGCTCTAATTATGTTTACTTTTTTATTTGACATTTCACAAGTACAAAGGTCAGATGAAGACATTTAGAATATTTTATTGTCTGCTAGAAATTTTAGATTCAAATGCTCTTTATTTCATAATGAGCATAAAACACTTATGACTTAATATGTCCATGTGTATTTAATCTAAAGAAACCGAGTCATGCGATAGTTTATTAAATTCACTAGAGAAAAATGCATAAAAACACTTTATATAGTAATTCTGCCTTAACTAGTTCGACAATGTTCTAGGATTCTACGCAGGTTACTTTATTTTAAAACCACTTATATAAAAATTTAGTATTTATCTTTTAAATTGATTTATTACACTTACAAAATTCCGTATTATTACATATAGAGTCATTCACTATTAAGTATAACTGAGTCATTAATCGGAACGCGCTCCTTGTGTTTTTCCAATGTCTCTCCAAGATTATCAAATTCGATTCTAACCTTTTCACTTTCTAAATCATTATAATGACACTGTTATTCGCTTATCTATGCTCAAACAAATTAAAGTTTGAAATGCTTTCGTAATTAAGAAACATTACAAATAATATGTTTGCTAATAATCAAAATACGATGGAGAATACACATTATGGATGCTAACACCGCCATTTTGACACAATGACTCCAGGATTTGGTGACCATTGTTTGGACTCAGGGCTAACAATAAAATTGAATATTTATTAGTTTCTTTTCTGATTTACTTACAATAAATTGAAGATATTGTGTAACTGTAAGTAAATATGTTTTTTGTCAACTTTCCCCTTTTCTACAACCATTTTTTTACTTTTGTTTATCATCAACACAATGTTGACACCCATAATGCACATGAGGTTGCCGCGAAGGGTGACTATTTTGAAACGATTGATGACAGTGAGTTCATATGGACTGATCATATTTCAAACAGGTTTTTCAAATATGTGAAGTTCAATTTGCCATGTCAGGAAAATTTTAAGCACTGGATTCAGAATTATTTCACAAAAATAATTAATTATTTAAAAAATGAACTGTTAGACTTGATCGACGAGAAAGAGGAAGATTTGTTGAGAAATGGATATTCGACAGAATCAAATATTGAAGTGTTTGCCATATCTGCTGTCGAAGGCTGAGATATTACAATAATAACTCTGGACAGGGATTGCCATAAAATAAATTAATTCATATATACTTCAGAACAAGAATCAGCAAAAAATTGAAATAATAAAATTTGAAGGTTATCATAGATTGAAAATATAAACCCAATTGAATATAAAAACATTAAGAAACGAATATAATAAAAATAATTAGATTATTTGATGTTAAATTGTATCATGTCATAATTAAAAATAAATGCATAATTTTTATATCTAATAATAATGTAACCCCGAGAACCAAAAGTCTAATAGACTGGTCCCCATATATGGGAAAATGGTTTAATAAACCTACTTGATCTAGGAAGATTAAATAAAGCTTATTTTACTGTAAAAAAAATAAAAAATAATAATAATGCATTATGAATAAATAAATAAAAGTTGAATGGGTTTTTTTTAGTATCAATAAATTAATAATTTATTTTAGCAGTTTTTCATGATTTTTTTCCGAATAAAATTTTTAATTTCAATACAATCAAAAAAAAATTAACAAACAAAACAAAATTGATCCGATATTTTTCCCTTCCAGGGGAAAAATACTACTCATTAAAAATATTGAAGATTTAAAAGTGCATGCTGCTTTGGTGGATAAAGTACACTCACATCTTACAGAGAATCTCATAAGACTAGGTGGCAATCGCATCGTGTGTCAAATCGACGAATCAATGTTTAAGTATAAACAAAAGTACCACAGAGGCCGGTTTTCAACTTCGAAAAGATAGGTAGCCGAAATATTAAGTATGTTTGTTGGGAAAAAGATCTGCAAGTGTATAAGAAATGTTTGTCGTCCTGGTTCTATGATTTGGAGTGATGAATAGCGGGCTTACAACCAATTATCGAACGATGGATATGGATATCAAACAGTAGACCACAGAATAAAATTTGTAAATCCTGTTAACAGAAACAGTCGAATCATTGCGGAATAAACTCAAACGACTAATATGAAGAATGATGAGTTTTAGCATGTATTCACTGGAACAGCATTTAAATAATTGTATGTCGACTTTGATAATTTAATAAATTTAATACGATAATATGTTTATTTAGGTATTCTTTATTTTAATACTATTTTTTATTTATATATAATTTTAATTATTTTTTTAAAAAATAGGCGAAAAATATGCCGTTTTTGCAAGAGATCCAAAAATATTTTTACGAAAATAATGAAAAAATAACATTCGATTAAAACCCCTAAAATGTCTAATATTACTTTTTTTGCCAGGAGGATGTTGCCAGCGCAGTATTTTCGGCGATTAAAAGAGGTGATGACGAACTACCACTTCTTGATTTGAAGTCTCGTATGGCATTATATATTCGAACATTAGCACCTTCTTTATATTTTCGTATTATGATGAAAAGAGCAGAACACTCAAAAGCTTATTGATTTAATAGAAAATCTGTTTATATATCATTTGTTCATTAGGTCGATATTATATTTGAAATATAAATTTTTAGATATTATTGATTTTGTATTAAATATTATTCATTAAAGTTTATAAAATAATTATATTATTTAAAATAAAATCAATACAATCAATCTTAATTAACGGGATTGTCTAATTTCTTAAATTGACTACTGATTTTTTCTTCAACAATCGGTAACTTCGATCTAGGTGCTTCTTTAGCTATTACTTTAATTTACTTGATACTCGCAATTAATACTAATTTCACAATATTTGGATTGATCCTTTGATCCGATAATGTTTTCTTGCCTTTTTTTCTTGTTTTTCTTTAAAATTATTTTTCTTTTTAACTCGCGTCTCTTTTTTTTCTTTATAATTTCTGTCCCTTGAATTAGGCTGTATTTCTTTTTATAGTCTGCAATCTAATAGCACTTAGTGACATTGCCTTTAGTTTAGATTCCATCTGCTATAAATTGCTTATTTAAATATTAATTATATTATACAAGAGAAAATACAAATTTTGAATTTGAATTATTTAATGCTGAATCCCAATATTGGTGACCACACAGAGATCCATAGGATATCGATGAAGCCTCATCCATTTACTATAAAATTTCGATATTATGGTTCGAACAATTGGAATCAAAATTCACTCTTGCTGGAATTAAAAAAATGATTCAGTGCTTCTTGAAGATGTTGCCATCAGTATCTCAAGACACCTGTCAGTAGAACAAAGTTAATTAAAAATCAAAGAGGTTATAATGATAGATCAGGGGAAATCTAAAACAGCTGCATTTGATGAACTATTTACTCATGACGCATTTGAAAACGATGAACTATCACTGATATTTCACTAATATACAGCGACAACTGAAGGATACAGATATAAAAGAGTTGGAAATTATAAAGCACAAGTTCTGGAAAGCACATCCAGAAAAAGTTCGACTATCAGTGGTTGACCAGATGGGTAAATCAATCACTGAAATATTATCAATGGCTCCACAATTCTTATAGCTGCCAGCATTTCATCAATGAAGTGTTTCGAAAACGAGAAAATATCAATTAATTTAAATGGAAACATTTATGGATTTATCACATTTGTAACGCTTTACAGGGAAGATTAGGCTGCGATTTCCTCAAAAAAAATCGAACGATACTCGACTGTGGAAAAGAGATATTACGATAAATGATATAGAAACGAAGAGTGACCAAACAATTAAGCATGATATTTAATTTACAAGAACACCAAAGAGGCTTCAAACCATAAGACTTTTGTATAGAAACTTAAAGCAGCAAAGTAATGGTTTGACTATATGATAAAAGTTGGGAAGTGTAGACCATCAAATTCCTCTATATATTTTTCACTGGTAGTATTCAATAAAAAAATGAAAATTTAGAATGTGTGGAAATTATCATGATCTCAACAGTATAACTATTCCTGACAGATACCCAATACCTAGTATCAGGCCCGCTGACAGCAATTCCGGGCCCCTAGGCAGAATATTTCATGGGCCACTAAAAAATTGTTAATCGTACAACGCGTAAAATAACAGATGGCGTTTTATTTGACGCTGTGGCCTGTGGCCCGTAGGTGTGTTCTATGGCACACAAATGATACGCATGGTTTCAGTTTCAGTAATCATGGTTAGTAAATATAACAGTTTTTAATTCCAACATTAAAAAACTCAAAACTTTATTTAATTTATTTTTAATATTGATACCAATGTTGATCTTATTACTTGTTGATGTCAAATTTTCTGCTTTATCTTTAACAAGTGTTATTTATTTATGAAATTTATTTATTTATTTTTCAAAACGAAAATAAATCATATATTACTCATTTAATATCTAATTTTAACAGAAATATAAAAAAATATTTGATTTTCGTCAAAATGAAATATCATCTAAAAACAGAAGAAAAGTGATAAAAAAATAATGTTTTCTATTAATTTATGGGCCACAAAAATTTCTAACACTGTCTCGATCCGGCCCACAACCCACATGTTGGTCATACCTAATTTAACCAATTCACTTAAATTAAAAATTAAATTATTTTAAATTATTAGGTTTCAATGGTCGCCAGTCCGTGTTTGATGATAAGTAAATTTTTTGTTTAGAAATTTCTGACCAAAAAGAGAAGTGTGTTTGCAAATTGTAAAGGAAGAAGGCCGAATATCTCACAGCAGCTGAATATTTGTGCATGTCATACTGAAGTGAATCTCGCGTAAGAAAATTAAAAGAGGTTTGTCCCGTGTTTTCTTTTCTCTGAAAAGTGAAATACATTTTTCACAAAATGTTTAGATTTTATATTAAATAAAATAAATTGAAATCAGTTTTATAATAATTGAGACAAATAATCTGTTTGCGATACTAAATTAGTAACTCAGAAAATTGTTAAATTTAAGTGACAGGTCATTAGAATCCATCACATAATCCCATCTTCCTAAAATCTGCATTGCACAGCCATGAATATGCAGGATTCGAAGATTTCATAATCCCTTGAGTTACAGCATATTTGGAATATTTTCTCACTTTATGACCTCTTTTCTCCAAACTTTTAATCAGAAACTAAAATAAAAACATTTTCAACATTATAATTTATCTTTTACTAATTAATAACACGGAGTGTTGAAACTTGAATCACATCTTTAAAAATCTTAAGCGGATTGCTTGTTGAACAATTAAAAACTTTTTGCATTTTCTACTAATATTAAAAACTAAATTTTATTGTATTTATTAAAAAGCTTGACTATGAATCAGTAAATATATCGATCATTTTGATATTCACGAATTTTCGGTAGTGCCCTTTTCAAGTGAATTTGATCCTTTTATTGTTTCATTGTTTTTAACAATCATAGTCTATTTCAGCTAGATCTGCCTGAGGTCGGTTAAAAATATTTTTTATCTTTAATTATTAATTTCTATTTTTTGGTATTAAAAATACTCATTCAGTTCTCAGTTAATTTCATTTCTTTACAATTTTTCAGAATCACAAACTAAGACATATCCCGTGTCAAATTCCTTATAAAATAATTGTGTTTTATTTATAATAATGTGATATTGAATGCAATTTTCTAATGGCAGTAGTTTCGAATTTATTTGACTTTTATTGGTACCATATAAGAAACTTCACTTACTCACTATCGAGTTATAAATTAATTCCTCTAGCTTTTATGATTATTAAATATATATACATTTGAAAAGAAAAAAATACTGAAATTTTGAGGTCCAGTTGCAAAGTCTCTAGGTACTTTACTGTGAAATTCTAGCTAGAACCTAAAGTACTTGGTTAGAAATGGTATTTCGTGTAAAAGTCACAAAAAATGCAGATATACTAATTGGAATATGAAAATAAATGTCTTTTGTAGTTTATTTTTTGTATCAGATACTTAACAAACTTTTCCTTTTTCTTGAGCTTCTAATTTAGTTCTTGCGTTAGTTATTTTGTGAATCAAAATCTGAACAGTGTAGTAGCATTACCGAACCATGATAAATATATTAAATCTAATAATTAAATTTGAAATGAACTGTTATTGAAACTTATAAATATGTATAATATATCATTTTGCACATCATTTGATGCTTTATTATATTATGAAAAGGTAATAAAAGATGTACCCATTCAAATGATATTCAGCTTATCAAGTATGAAAAGGTTAAAGAATTTATATAAAATATATATGCAACATAATTAAATGTAAAGGCTGAATTTACATCGGGAAAATTCATTTCCACAGCAACTTCATTTGGAAATAATTGATGGTGAGCTCTTGGAGTATCTATTGCCTCTTTAATGGTCTTTTTCAACAATTTAGAGAGGATAGTAACCTAAAAATAAGTTATATTTAAGTATAGTAAAATTCAAGAAATTCAAGTCAAATATAATACGAAATGTTAAACATTTTTGAGTAGTTAGTTTCAAAATCAAGACAAAATTAAATTTAAAGAATATAAAATAGTTTATTTAAAAATTCTCAATTTGTTATAATACACAATTAAAGCGGTAGCTATTTAAAATTAATAACTAACAAATTTTCTGCCAAATTTATTTTTAATTTCTTATTTCCAAATAATTTTAATTTCTTATTTCCAAATAATTTTAATTATTTATAATACTTAATTATTTATAATAAAATTTAAACACAGATTTGCTAGTAGTTCTAAAAATGCGCAACCTGTCAAATATAGTGTTGCTAAATATGGGAATCAAACTTCTCAAGAGGGAATCACTGAAGTAATGTGTTAAGCTAATTTGTACTACCATATATGCTTTACTATAAGGTTGTTTGAGTATAAGTCGGAAGTCGATTTTAATTAACTTTAACTTTCCAAATAAGTCGGAGATTAAAAAGACAAACAGTAACAACATTTTTTATATATTAGTTATTTAATTCAAAATATTTACTACAATAAACAATGTTGGTTATAAGATAATAACATTTACCTATTCCTAAATAACAAAAATCTAAAAATATTATTATAGAAAAATTAAATTTACCTAAAAAAAAGTCAACAAAGTAAAGTTTCTTAAATTAGGTTTACAAAGACAACGCGTTCAGAGCAGCTTGTTTGTTGATTGTTGACATCTCTTGTTGATACACTTAAAAATATAATATTATTAATAGGTCAAGTTGTGTTTAAAAATGGAAACTCCCAGAAAGTTCTTAAAATCAAACATTTTTGAAGTTTTATTACTTTTGACTTAACTATAAGTCGGATAAGATTATCTCTTCCTGAAAATGTTGAAATTTTCCGACTAGTACTCCAGTTTATACGGTAGTTATATTATTTTTTTTAAATATAAAGAAATTTTTAAAAACTAAATGAAGCTTAAGCAAATATAATTTTAAAAATATTATTTAATACAGAAGTTTCTCTTATACATTTTGTTGGAGGTTTCATGCCAATTGAAATAATGTAAAAATTAAAAACTTTTTAATCGTAATTTGTTATCGTTAAAAACCACAAATAAAAGCTAAAGTAACAGTGCTGACAAGAGCCGACTCTCGCAATTTTATTCTTGGTGCTTTAATTATTCCTTGAAAACTATATAGCTTTTATTATAAGAACTTTTACTTCTTCCAATTTCACCACTAATTATTTTTTCCATTGAATTTATTAAAAAGAGAGTTTGAAGACTATAAATCAGTAATATATCGATGTTTGTTTCACTTGAAAAAGGCAGTGCCGAAAATTCGTGAGTATCAACAAACATCGATATATTACTGAATTATAGTCTTCAAACTCTCTTTTTAATAAATTAATATAGCTTTTGTATTTATTCTTGTCCGCTTTTATCTGTCAAATGAAAGGTGAACACTTTCAAGGACATTTAGGGTTGCATTAATTTAATTCAAATCAGTTTGGAAAATTTTCTGTAATTTTTTACATTTTTTCTGTTGGTTTGCTTTTATTTCTACATTGATAAATAAGTTCACTCATATATAAAATATAAAAAAATATAAAATATCATATTTTAATTTGTATAATTTAGAATTATCATGTAAACAACAAAAATCAACAAAAAAAAGTTACTGTTTTAGAAATATATACCATAAAAGCAAATGTCAATAATGTGAGGAGTGAATATGCTAAAATGTTTAAAATGAAAAATGAAGATTTTTTTCGTTCGCTCACTTTACTCCTTCTTACTCAACTCAAATTGATATTTACAAATATAACTCTGTCTACAGAAGAGAATTTATGCCGATTTTCTATAAATTTATACAGACACCTAATTAAAAAACTAAACCATATTTAAATTGTAAAAAATAAGACCAAATTTGTTGATGTAATATTTATTTAAATCCGAAATCTGTCATTGTCTCAATTTTTTTTGAACCTTTAGATTGCTACTCTTATGAAGCACCTAAATCATTTGGGTTGTTGCATCACGTTTTTCTTATGCAATAACTTGTCTTGGTTCTCCGACATGCTTCTTAAAATTGTCTTCCTGTAAAGAAGTGGAATGGCGTTTAACATTGCATTCTCTGAGCATATTTATCACTTGCATACTGAATAATATTGTTGTTATTACATATAAAATAATCTATTTATCATTAAATGAACGTTTTCATTCTTTATTGTTCGATTGCTTGTTGACATTATGGATTGCAAATTCGATGAAAACTTTTAAATTTTAAAAGTCAATACTAATAAAACTATAAATTATCTAAGATAAGAAATCCTAAGTAATTATTATATCAATTCTAAAAATTCAGAATTTTAAAATTAAGCATTATTTAATGTAAATATAATAATATTAAATTATTGTTTTCTTTGCTAAAGTATTCTTTTTCTCTAATCATTAAAATGTTGATGGCTGCATGCAGCCCTAAAGCCACGGTTAGGACAGCCTTGATACACAATATACATTTACTACGAATAAATATTTATTAAAAAGCTTGAAGACTATGAATCAGTAAATATATCGATGTTTTTCATATATTTACTGATTTATAGTCTTCAAGCTTTTTAATAAATACAATGGAAAAGAAATCAGTGGTGAAATTGGAAAAAACAAGTTCTTTTAATACGAATAAATAAGAAATATTTTCAATGATAAACTTTTTAATATAAGCACTAATTATATTATTTTGTAATTATGCTTCATTTATTATGTGGATATTACTTGTGTTGTAGCAGAAAGTATTTTGGTTCCTCCAGATGCTCCAAGAACTAATTCAACATTTCCCTCTTTATCAACAATAATAATTGGGGACATGGATGACATTGGCCTTTTATATGGCATAATGAAATTACTGGGAGATGGTGGCAAGTTGTAAATGTTTGGTTTATCTGGAGAAGAGAAATCGTCCATTTCATCGTTGTAAATTATTCCAGTTTTGTTTCCAATTATAAGTGATCCAAATCTATTAAAACAAATATTTCATTGTAAAGTGCTAAATACTTTTGATTCAACAAATTACAATCAAATTATTACAATGGACTTACAGGTAATTAATTGTCGATGTAGCACAAACCGCATCTCCATCAGGACTGACCAGGCTGAAATGAGAGGTTCCATGGTCTTCTTTTGTTTCAAAACTTGGAATGATAATATGAAACCTCGTGAGTCTTATCATCTGTTATTAAAGACATAATCCATTTAGAGTAGCTCTCAGATGTCAAATTCTTTAATAACTAGATTGTATATGAATAATATAAAATGCATATCAATATTACGCCCACCTCTGTGTTATTTACAAAATCTATATCACCTAGAGCTGAACGTTTGGCAAATGAAAATTTCATTGTTTCAATTAATCTGTGGAAAAATAACCCAGTGTTTTCACATGAATCGAGAAATGATGGGTCGAAGTTATAATCTAAATTTTATAAGTGTCAATTTTGATTAAATAAAGCCTATCATTTCATTAAGTTTAATGATACAATTAATATAAAGAACATCAGCGGTATGCTGTAAGTAGTTTAGCGAAGGACTCGCCACACATAGCGAGATAAAAGATATTTGATTTAATTAATAAACTTCTGGTGAATAATAACTTTTAAAAAATTATAAATATTTAGGACGACAAAGTTATGCTAAAGTTATATATTATATCAATTTTTAATACATAAATAAAAAACGGAATAAAAAGTCTACTGCTTTCTTTTTGTCGAGATGCTGTAATATATTGTTTTAATTTTTATGTAATATTCTTTATATTTGTAGATTTCTTACAACTTTAATATTTTGACAAAGATTCCAAAATATGGCATTTAAAAAGCCTGATATCGTCTTTAATAAAGCGTTTTTAACATGATTTTTTCAAAACCAAATTCCTGTTTATTTTTTAAACCATGAAAAATGTAAAAAAGCACTGTTGTATTTTAATCATTTCGAATTTTTAGGACAATGTCTGTGATGTTATATAAATATTCGTTGCTGAAATATATATATATATATATATATATATATATATATATATATATATATATATATTGGAGTACCATGACTTAAGTTGTTCCCATGAATTCGATCGGCTCATCTCTAATATCAACTAAATGAAGAAAATTTCCGAATAAAAAGAAGTTATTAAATTGGTTACTTTTTTCATATTTTGTTTGACTAAAATATTTGTTGCCTTTTATATATATATGATTTGGTCGATTACAAGAACAAGAAAAAAAATAATTTTCATTCCAACCTAATTCCATAGATAATTGCGTAAAATTACAAATATTGTAAAAATTGCAAATTGACCTATCAGTTAGAAAATGCCAAGATTTTGCGAAAAATTCTATGCCGACCTTACCCGGGCTAGGTGGGAAAAGGAAAAGTTATGTTGAAAACTTTAATGGGCGATTCAGAAATTAAATCGGCTCGAGGGCACATGGATATAGAAAAACATTAAATAATTAATAATTAATTTAAATTTTATTAATATTTTCTTTGTTTAATTTATTTTAACATTAATTTAAAATTACACAAAGAGCATGTCAATAACTATTGTGCTTCTTAGGACTCAATTTGTACAAGACAAATAAATTTTACAAGCAATATCTTATTTATTACAAAAAATCTGCATAAATACAATAAATATATATACGGGAATGACGTTATTTGTCAATATTTAAACAAAGTAATAACCTGCTAAAACATTAAGACTAAATGCAACCAGCACTCCGCTTGATGGTGGGGGTAACGTATACAATCTACTGCCGTCTCCTAAAAGTACTGAAATTGGTTCTCTTGCTTTCATTTCATATTCCAAAAAATCATCTTTCGAAATAATGCTACCTTACGGGAGTTATTTCTGCAATCATTTCATCAACTAAAGATCCATTATTCATAGCATAAGGTTCAACAGACAAAATCCTCATAGTTCTGGCGAGTTTCGGTAGTTTCATAATATCACCGGCTCTTTTGGGTTGACCAGTTTTTGGATTAGTTAGTATATCTCTGAATGGTAAAAGTCAGATGATTTAAACAACAAAGAATCACCTTAATTCTTTAAATTCAGGGGGATTTGTATTCTTAAAATAGAAATTAATGGCATCTTCCATGCTCTTAGAAACGTAAAAGCCGTTCTCTAATATGTCGATGGTTGGTTGAATTAACGTCTTCCAGTCAATTCTTCCGAACTTCTTGTGGATGTCATAATATCCAGCCGCCAACCCCGGCACAGCAATAGATTTGCCACCTAAAGTTTCAAATCGGTTTAATCAAAGAGAATAAAGCTTATGAATTTTTTTAAATGAGGGAATTTTTCAATTTCAAATTTGTACAAATGTTGTCTCCTGACTAAATTTAGAGAATGAAATCTTATAGAGCGTTTGTTTTACCTATTTGTCTTATAACGACTAATATATTAGCCTTCTCCGTGAAGACGAAAACTTAGAACGGCTGACCAATCAATCATGCACAAGTTACCTAATATGATGTGCTATCATCCAAAAATTTTCATTATCTGTAATATATATACTTTAACCCTTACAACACTCCTGGGATATTTTATATCCCAAACACTTTTGAAAAATTATTTCTATGTCATTTTTATCACAAAATTTAATGTAATATGTGTGTGTTCCGGTAGTTTATGGTATTATGAGATCTATGTTATTCCAGCTGAAAACCTGAAAACTCCTAAAAATAAAAAAATATATATATTATTGTCAGTCGTATTTTTATTCCATTTCCTATAACAAAAAAACAGAACACTAAAAATTAATCATTTTTTGAAGAAACAAAATTCAGTGTTGAAAGGATTAAGTCCTATGAATCACAGTTTTCTAACATACATACTGAAATTCACTAGAGGTAATTTCTCAATTTTTACTATATTTTTATATTTACTCGATATATATATATATATATATATATATATATATATATATATATATATATATATATATATATATCAACTACGGGTGAATTAGTTTCAAATTTAGCATCTGTTGATGGAATATCTTTTCACAGAATTACTAAAAGTGAATCCATTAGAACATCTATGAATGGCAAGGGATTTAATTTACCACAAAATTCCACCGAAGTGATGCAATTAATGCTGAACTTTTTTTCAGTTTTTTTTCACATTAAAATAAGTTGTCTCCTAATATAACAAAACATGAAATCCTTAAAATTATGTTAAAAAACATAAATCTTACCAATTGTAGATGAAACATTGTTAGCAAACATATCTTTCGAGGTCAATTTCGGTGCCATTTCTCGAATGT
>CAUHTR010007985.1:0-58885 GCA_959609185.1 Schmidtea polychroa
NAACAAGATGATCGATAGATAGATTATAAGAAAATTAGATATTTCAACACGATACATATAATAAAAAGACAAGCAAACTTGCAATGATATTTAACGTTTCAGTTTTTACATTTTTTAAAATATTTATTTCAATTATTTCAACAACACAAAAAGTGTCAATTTTTTACTAATTAATTTTCAGCCTAACCTACAACTTTTCACAAAAATCCAAAAAAAAAAAAAAAAAAAAATGAGACCTTTTTAATGAACCATTATTCAATATAATCTATCGAAAGTAATCCTTAAAATTCAAATTTAAAATGTTCGCAAATGTAAAGCATGTTCAATGTATATTAATGAGTATCATACTATAAACATTTATTTCTTTACCTTTGTTATTAATACTTTGAATATTGTAAATAATAAAACTATGTATCAAATAATAATATTCAAACTAAACCAAATTTACAAACTACCGCGCCAGCCCCTTGGGGGCGGGCGGCGGACGGGCGGGCGGGCGAACGGCGGTTGTGTATGTCGATGATTTTAATTTTTATTAAATTCATTTGTTTGATTTCAAAATTAGATTTGTGTGACGAACCTTGTTAAATTTTTGGTTTGATGTATTCGAGGAAAAAAAAAAAAAAAATTTGTAAAACATTCTTTTACTATTTAGTTGGAAAATTTGGGAAAATAGTTTTGAAAACTTTTTAAAATTTGAAAAATTTTGAGTTGGGAAATTTGGGGAATTTCATTTTTGGGACTTTTTAATTTTTGAAAAAATTTGAGTTGGGAAAATTGTTTTTGGGAATTTTTAAAATTTGGGAAATTTTGAGTTGGGAAATTTATTTTGGGGATTGAAAATTTGTTGAAATGATCAATTTACAGTTTGAATAAAAATCAAAGTTTTTGACACTTGAGGGTAAGGACTCACCATACATCTTTGAAGGTTTGACCATCACACTCTACTCTCAAATACCTTTTGAATGATGTATATATATTATAAAGTTTGAAAAAATTCGAAATTTTTTGACCCTTTGAAGGTGAAGGACTCACCATACACCTTTGATTGTATGACCATCATACTCACATCTCAATTACCTTTTGAATGACATGTATTATAGAGTTTGAAAAAATTCGAGGGTTTTGCACCTTTTGAAGGTTAGGGATTCACCATACACCTTTGAAGGTATGATCATTGTACTCTACTCTCAAATATCTTTTGAATGATGTATATATTATAGGGATACATGTTAAAAATAACTTGACCTACATATTTTTTATAAACTATATAGTCGTGACCTACTTAATTTGACTTATTTATTTATATAGTGTCCTGGAGGTAACATATATTTAAAGTAACTTGACCTACATATTTTAATACCTATATAGTCGTGACCTACATAATTTTAACTTGATCTACTTAATTTTAACTTGACCTACTTATATGTGTCCTGGAGGTGACACATCTTACTACTACTAGATCTTATTATCTTATTAATTTATTATCTTAGTTGATTCATATTAACTTGAATGATCAGTATTTTTATTTATTGGATTATTAATGACTAGAATTCTTTCTTGTCCATTAATTACATTTTTATGATATTTATTTTGAATAATTTAAATTTTTACAATAATTTAATCAATTTTTACCAAGTTATTGATGCTTTGAGTTCAATTTATTTTTCATCCAATTTTTTCAAGTGAAGAGTATTTTCTTTTAAAGATCTATTAGTTAGTACATAGTTGTTGGTTGTAAGTACTTGGTTGTTAGTATTTGGTATCTTATTGATAGAGTTTAGAGTTTTGTATAACTATCCACTTAAATTTAATGTTTAAAACTTCAACTGATTTGAATTTATTAAACTTCATTTGATCAAGATTTAATTTCCATATTATTACATAACCACATAAATCAACACTTACAAGGAATGAGTTAGTTTCGTTGATGATTAATTTCGTTATTGATTCTGAATGTCCATATAATATATCAATCCGTTGCCATCTTCTAAACTCCATGCAATTATAGTATCATCCATTCCACCAGTGAATGCAACTCTCGATTTATTGTCACAAACTACTGACAAAACAACATTCGAACGACCACTCAAAAAAATTCGTCATATTCATTATCATTAGCATTTTCAAAATCCATACCATTTTTCATTTCGAAATGATCAACGAAACGAATTTTAATCTCTATTTTTCAAACACAAAAAAAATAACAAAAATTTAAAAAAGTCACCTTTTAAACAAACTTCCAATAAATTGACATAAAAATTCAAAAGTTTGACAGGCAAATAAAATCCAAAACCGATAATAAACTCCAAAATTCGATAATAATAATAATAACAACTCGAATAACCAATTGTCTGCGTCTGTGTGCGCACACAAAATAATCCAATTTCAAAGCAAAAAAATCTGAATCTGATAGCCCAATGAATATTGACAACTTGCACCACTAATGATACATATATTTTCAGTAATTGCCAGTGTACTACATAATTCTGCTTTGGATAATGTGGTAACAATAATTTCGCTACTTTTAATACACACTTCTTTTCTGAAGCTATATCTAATAAGTCATGAAGTTCATTCAGTATTTACAAATCAATTTTTACAGTAATTCCATACAAAAGTGATTCTAATTCTTAATTCTTGCAATTTTCCAAAATACTATCAAGGTTGTTATGGATCCAACTGAAATATTCATGAGTAAACTTTGCCTTAAAGCCAATCCATAAAGATTATTGATGTCGATATACAATAATTCTGTATCTTCAGTTGTTTCCACATGATTCTTATTAACAGATGTCAAACCACCACAAATTCCACCTTCATAGAAATTATACATTTCAATGTCTTGCAATAATTCACTGGGTTTATCTAAAGCCATGAATACCGAAATCTACGACATACCGAGAATTTCAAAGAATTTTAAAGGTTCTAATCGGTTATGAGCTAAAGACTTGAAAGAAATCAGCTAATATAAATACATCAAGTTTCAAATACAACATAATATAATCCAATAATATCGTACAGTTCATTTTTTTTTCATATTTTCTTTACTTTTTGATATTCTTCTTCTGTAACTACATCCCAAATTAGTGGTAATTCTTCAACACCTCCAGAGATTTCACAAAATTATATGGGAATATGCCTTTTGAATCAACTATAGTTCCATTGAATAGAGATCTTGTCAAGCGTTAACTGTTCAATATCTTGAAAGTCATTTACCCTATTTTAAGCCCACCAACATATACCTTAAGGACAAGAACTTTTTTTACTACGAATTGGGATACGTGATAAATTCCAATTAGGAAATTTATTTAATCCATATTTGAAGATATGATTCAAGTTATAACCACACAAAACATGAAAAATTACAGGCAATAATTCTATGATTTTTCTAGATATATTACATTTTTCACACACAAGACCAATATACTTTCCCTTAAAATTATCGTGATCTCTAATCTTATCTACTATCTTTTTCTTGCACAAATAACAAATTTCATATGTATCGAATGAGTTTTCTTCATTAAATGAAAGTGGTGACATTGGTTTTTCCCCTCTTCTTTGTAATAGGGAAGCACAATTTTTGTCGCTATATATTTAATAGAGAATTATCAAAAAGACTGCTTAAAATTCGTGAATATCAAAAAAATATCTTTACTGATTTATAATAAATTTTTTAATAAATATGCCATTTGAACACAAAATGAAATTAGAAGTGAAAATCAAAAGTTCTTATAATCTTTTTATATTTATAATTTCTAGAATCAAACTGTTTTTGGTTTTCGGATGACTAACCGAATAAAATAAGTTTTAAGTGATTTTTAATGTGGTTTCTAAGCTAATTAAAAATTCAACCTCTAAAATTAGATTCTAAATCATAATTATTAATCAATCATAAAATTTATTGTCATTTTGATATTTTCTACCTTTGATTGGATGGATATTCTTGTCGACAATTAATTTATATTTCGTTTCCTTATTCTAAAATTATGTTTTAGTATGTTATTTGTCAAAAATTTCCATGTTTTCTAATATTCTTATTCTGTCTCTAATCTTTTTGAACTATAATGACATTAATGTGCTAACTTTTTAAATATTCATTTTCAAGGTCAAAAAATGACTGATATTAATATTTTCAATGGTCTTTCGAGTAATGAACGGTCTCGCAAAATAATTTTACAATCTTTCTACAACATGACAATATTACAATAAATAATATTTCAGAAACACTCTGCTTCAATAAATTTGTGAACATCTTGACCAATTTCATCAATTTTCACATTCTCCTTCAAGTTGGTCTAAAGCGTAACAATGTATTAATTAACAGTGAAATTGTTAATTTTTTGATAAGAGATTTATTTTCAAGCAGGATGTTTTGTGATGATTTGTGATATTTGTCATTGTGTTTTTAAATATTTATTTATTTTATGTATTTATTTTTTATAAGAAAAACAATATTACACAGATAACTATTTAAAACTATTTTCTTTGTTATATTTTTGGCTTCGGCATTAATGTGAAATCTGCTTCCTAACAATCATATAAAAGATGTTTTATTTTGTTTTTTAGAATTACCAATTGTCAATATATTAGTACAGTATTTTATTTTTCAATGGCATCAAAATAAATACAAAACTGTCAATAAAATTTAATTGAAATTTAAAACGTCAAAATTAAAACTAGCATATACTACATTTGAGCTGCATTTGCCGTGTTTGAAATATATATAAATAGATAACAATTAAACATAAATCTTATTCATTATGATAATCTTTAATTTCAATTGTACTGTTAGAAACCATTTTATTATTTATTATTCAAAGACTAAGTTCAATACCATTTAGTATTGTATTTGCTCCTGGAAATCGTGTAACAATGAAAAACGAAAAGTTTCTTTGCATTTCTTGCTTAAACGAAGTAGAAAAATTATCAAGTCATAAAGCAGATTCAGGTTCTCCTAATGAAATATTCTCTAAACCTATTGATAATTCAATGACCAAGGATTTATTATCAGATGACACAATAACTGATCAAGGATATATGAGTAAGATTTTTTGTCAACTATTCCAGTCTTTCTCAAAGTGGGCGATAACACCCCCTTGTAGGCGTTTGAGACCTAGAGGGGGCGTTAAAGGGCCCAGAAAAAAATGGGGGCGTCGACGTGGGTTAAGAGGGCGATGGAAGATTTGTAATTTCATTTACTTTATATTTTAAATTTCACTAAAATTAAAACCTACCTACTACACCAGGGGTTAACAAAATGCGGCCCGCTGATTATTTTTTTGCTAAGTTTTAAAAACATAATTTTTTATTGTTCAATGTTGCATTTGAAATTTTTTTGGCAATTTAAATAATTTTGTCTTTGTAGAAAACCTCAAAAATAAATTTTTATATTAAAAAAAACGATTATTAAAAATTTATTTTATTGCATAAAAATTTTCTTTAATAAAAGTCATTTATAAAATAATCTTCATTAATAAAAAAATATATCTAATTACATAATTATCTTCATAAAAAAACTATAATATATGTTTAACTCCCATTTTTATTATTTAATCATATTTACATTGTTTTACATTATATAATTTTTAATAGCCACTACAAAACTTGATTTAAAATTTTTATTTTATTTGATTAGTTTTTTTAAAAAAAATTAAATTTGAGACAGTTATGAATGAGAAAAAGCGAAAGTTAAAAGATGAAAATCGAAAGTTTCAAAATAAATGGATGTTGGATTATTTTGTAATTGAAAATGAAGATAAGATTATGTTTAATATGTAATCATGTTGCGGATGTTAAAAAGGAATCAATCACAGCTCATATGATAATTTAAGTGGAGAAATAAGAAAGGAAAAATTGGAAAAGCTTCAGAATCAAATATGTACTCAGCAAAAAATCTTTAAAAAAATATTTGAACAGAATGAAACGGCAGTATTATCTGGCTATGTAGCAGCCTACACCAAAAGAAATAAATACGAAATCAGAAAGATCCACTAAATTTCGTATCCGAGTAAATAGGACTTTAAAAAATTTCAAATAATAAAATCTGTGGAAAGCTTCACCTATTTATCTGATTTTTTAAAATTTATTCCATTTATTTATCCAAAAGTTTTTATATTACTATTATAAGTATAAACTGTTATTTTATTTCAATTATTTTGACACGCAGAATTAATTTAATTATCTGTTGTAAATTTTACTATTCAAATCAAACTTTAATTGTTATTATTTTTTAATGTTATAATTTGAAAACTCGCTAAGCAATGTTTATTTTGAAAAATCTGTTAATTGCAAAACAATTTAATATTTTCAAACTGATTTTTAGGGACATTTAGTGTTCTTGTTTCAATAATATAATTATGATAAAAAATATTATTGACTTGGATTGAACTGTCAAAAGTATTTATATATTACTGTAAATTTATGTGAATATTCTGATTTCTGAAAATGGGAAAACACACATTTACAATATTGGCATTTAATTTGGTAAATTAGAAAAATTCTAATAAAATATCACTTGCACGTGAAATGTCCAATAAAATATTGATCTCCCAACGGTAAAAATATTTATCAATTTTCATTATTTTCGATTTTGATAATTTGTGAAAATGTTTCATTGAAAGAAAGCTCTACTGAAGAACATCCAAAATGTTTTAATTCTCTAAATTAGATATCATCATTTATCAAATATGTTTTTTAATTATAATTCAACAATTTCTGAATAACGTTTGTTTAATTACTGCATTTATAATGATTTTATTTCTAAATTAGTAAATATTTCATATTTTAATTGTTACTATTGATATGTATTTGTGATTATCATTTTTAAAAAAAGTAAGTGAAATTGTCAAATCTTTTGATATCGGGTAAGTCGAAAGAAAACATGGTTGTAATAAGTAATACATCCATCCCCCGATTTACACATGGTTTGAAAAAAAATAGTTTTCATTTTTTTTAAACTTCTTAAAAACTACCACGTGTTTATTTTGTAAATTAGATTTTAATAATTTTTTTAAAAACTGTAGGTACGTAGTAAATTATAATTTCTGTCAGTGATTCGGAGCGGTGGTTAGAAACGCTCCGCTCCAGACACCGCTCCATTAGTAAGCGCTCCGGCTCTGATCCTCTCCATTAAAAAATCGCTGTGGATTTAATAATAATTTTTTAAATTTCTGTTTTTTTAGTATTTATTTAACAAATTTTACTATTTTGGATAGTAAATTGTATATTTATTCCAAGAATACTTCTGTTTAATCTGGTTGCAACATCCATTTTTACTAAAATCATTTTATTTTTAGTTTCTTCCTTAATTTTTTATTTGAACTCATCAGCTGTGTATATATTTTTATTTTAGTATTTTCAGAATTAATCCTGCCCTTTGTTTAAATGCTTCCATTGGAGGGTTAATAATTTTTTTAAATTCTTTTTATCTTCTATTTCTTGGTCACTAATTCGACGCAAGCATCTTTTAATCGTTGTTCGTCAAGTTCAATTTCTATCTTTTTAATCTTTTCATATTTAAGAATTTCGCCAAGGTTTCTCTTTCTGGCATTTCATCCTCAACCTCAACATATTTCCTTTTTTTTACATTTTAGAAATTTCAGTTTTTTTATTTTGCAAATCAGCATATTCTTTTTTATGGAATCTTTGTATGTGCCTTTCCAAATTCGACACATGGTTATTTCTGCCACAAAGTACTTGTTTCCAATCATCTATCTTGCACGTAAACTTATCATTTATTTTTTCGTAGTAAAAAAAAATTCCGTACTGGATTCTTTTCCTTTCCCATTCTATGTAAAAAAAATTATGAAAATATAAAATCTTATGAAAATATAGTAAAAGTATAAATAAATAACTAATAATTAGGGCTGTGAAGTATATGAAAATGCTTATTTTTAATGATTGAATTAATTTAAAATTCTCTGTAATGCTAATCTGTTTCAGGCCTTTTTAAGTAAAATGGCATTGATTCAATTTTGCATATGCCGCATATCCCAAAAATAAATATATACTCGCAAGAAATTGTGAAATTATTCCCCAGCATTTTCAAGACTGATCTGGAACTATTCTATTATGTAAAAGCTGTAATAAGCAAATTATTACAGTGAAAATTCTGTACATATTAAATTTTTAATGCATAATAATGAGCATATTTTTCAGTTTTTACCGCATATTTTTCAATTATAAGTGTATGAACTTCAAAGCCGTTCTAATAATATATAAATAATAAAATTTAAATTTACCTTTATTTAAGCTTCTTAATTTAAATTTATTTAAATTTTGTGTTTGACATTACACATTACGTATAAATTCATGTAAATATAAATCAATAAATTTTATATGTTTTATATTACTCGTATATTTTTCCTGTAAAAAAAAGTGAAGAATAATGAAACTAAATATCAAGAGGATAATGATAAACTTACTTACCCAAGAATATTATTATTTAAAAAGACAAACAGTAAATAATTAAAAATTCTAAAACCAAGTAAACAAAACATAAATCAAAATATTCAAATTATAATCAGCAGTTATTTGACACACCAACACAAACTTAGATCCATACATGCAAACTTTTCATTTCACCGGCAAGCCAAATTTTGATACCTAAGTAACTAAACTTACTAATTTTCCGAAACTGACACTACATTCGTTTTTGAATAGGAATTAAAAAAAATATGGAGAGGAGCGGAATCGAACCGCACCGCTTCGTCTAAATTTTGAACTCCGGGCTTCGTTCCGCTCCGAATCCCTGATTTCTGCAATAGTTTTTCAATTAAGTGAAAATATTTTATAGACCTTAAGATACCAAAAGAAATTCACTGATAAAGTGATTGAAATCGTTTTTTTTAATTTTAAACATGAATTATTAGCTTAATTTTTTTATTTTACGTTATGTGATCAATGCAATTAATTTTTTTAAAGTTTTTATTTGAAAAAAATGAAGTATTAAAAAACAATCGTTAGATTAATAATTTTATACAATTGTTTCGATTTACACAATTTTTGATATAAAAATCCCAATTTTGATTTACATGGTTTTCTGTAGAGCCAATCTATCATGTAAATCGGGGGGTTAGGGTTGAATACTAAAATATGTCGAATATGCCATCAATGTCATCTTCAATACTTAGTAGAATAAAGTGAAATTGACCATCTGAATAAATCTAAAACTCATAGAAAGTCATATGAAATAGATACAAAATATGATTATAACTTCAGTGCTAGACGATTTACTGTAGAAGTGGTTAGATATAGATATGTACAAAGGTGGATTCTGACTAAATTATTTTCAGTGATGAATTTAACTTTTCTTGTAATTATTCATTCATGTCGTGGCATAAAATTTAAAGACAGGTGAGAGTTTAACATAGAATGTTTTGATGACTGAATTTCATAACTTCTGGTGATGGCATCATTCTTAAAATTGGGAAGACAATATTATACTAAATATTCTTTTCTCTGTCTTTCTATACACTGATAAAATTTTGGTTCTACTTGTTATATTGGTATTTTAAACGTTTTAAAATAATTTTCATTTTCGACATTTAAATTTTTTAAAAATTTAATGTTAGGTGCTGATCCAACTTCTCTTTCATCACCAATCCAAGTGGAAGAAAATGATTTAGTACATTTTAATTATTTCAATTAAAATTTTTGAAATTCATTAAATATTAAATAATTATTTTAAATCGATTATTGTTTTTGTATTAAAATAAAAATTGATTATGTAAAATTGATTAATTTGTTTTTAGTCATGTTTTTAAAAATTTTATTATAAAATAATTTAATCCTTATCTTTTATTTCCCATTTTTAAACCTTTACAACATAAATATTTGTTTATAATTTTCAGAAACTTCAATCGCTAAAGGAACCAGTTTTGAGAAATTTTAGATTGGTATATTTACTAATAATTTATTAATAATTTATTATTTTAGCTTGTAAAAAATGATTTAACTAATTTTTATAAGATTTCAAAATGTTATTTATTCAGTAATTTAAAATCATGCATTTTCAATGCTTTTAATTAGTCAGATCCTAATTTATTGGAATTATTGGAATTTTATTGAATAATGTGATCTTGGAGTTATAAAATGCTGTATTTTATTTTTTATCCTATTATTATTTATTTTAAATTTTAATTAATGTTTGATTATGTCATATTTGCTTATCAATTTTTTCAGACCAAATTATTAATATATAAGTAGGGTGACCAGATGTGACAATAATAAAGCAGGCAAATTTTGGATTCTTTTCATTTCCAATCAACTTAAGAATTTCAACGACTCAAATAAAATTATTGAAAGTTCAAATATAACAGCATTTCTGATTGCTAATCAGTTGAAGATTCTTAAGGACAAATTGTCTAATCGCCAAAATTTTTGTTTTTTACCCAGAGAATCGCTTTTGGAATTTCAAAATCTTGATGAACGTACCCAAAATGAAGCAAAAATTAAGGTCGCTGAGTTTTATGAGGTTATATTAAATTACTTGACTATATGGGAAAATGCACTGGACGGAACACAGGCTTTTATGTGGATGATAGTTTATAATTCTTCAACATGGGATTACATTGAAAAATCAATTGATTATGCCACGGAAAAGTTCGGAAAAAATTTCAATGAATTAGTTAATAGAGATTTGATGTTTGATGAGTTTTGACTATTGAAGAACTATGCTGAAAATAACTTATCGAGTTATCTGGATTCCAAACTATCTCCTAAAAATAAATGGGTAAAAATTTTCACATATTTTCATGAAAATTCAACGTGTTTGGTGAACATGGGAAAACTGGCTGAATTTGCATTCTGTCTTTCTGGTACGTCTACTGAAGTTGAACGAATTTTTTCTCTTATGAACAATGTATGGGATGATGATAAAAGTCGTTTAGATCCAAGTACTGTAGATGATATCCTCTCTATTCAATACAATAGCAAAATGAATTGTATTGAGTTACACGAGCGTAATTTCAAGTGAAAAATACTTTAAAATATACTATTTCATTATATAACGGTTGTATTTTATCAGTTTATGTAAATTTACGTTTTTTTCCTTGAAAATGTCCGTTTTTTTCAAAAATCCTCTGGTCATATATATAAGGGATAAAATTCTCATAATCAAATTTAAATAAAACAATATTAAATTAGAAATTAACACTATAAAAGGAAAACTTAAAAATTTTTGACGCAAATATTCTAATAATAAATAAAAAACATATCTTAATTATACTTTCTAGTGTGGAATTGATCGCTTTTTAACTTAGTTTTGAAATTTGAAGAATTTTTCAGCTTTTTCTAAAAATCTAGTGAAAATAATATTGGATAATAAATTGGTTTAATGTGACAGTTGAAATTGGTTTCAAAAAATTCTTATGACTTTATTAAATTCAATTGTAAAATAAAGTTGTAGAGGTACAAAATATGTTAATATATTCCCGGTTTATAAAGCGTTTGTAAAGTATAAAGCATTGATACCACATTAGGATACCACATCTATCTGAAATACATATCTGTCAAGTTGGGAATGTCATTTGTTGTGCATTGAATTGTCTGTTTTATCTCGGTTCTCTATATTCACAAGCATTCCCTTTTGATCTATCTTTTGATTCAATATTCCTAGTTTGGTGGAACATTCGCTCTAATTATGTCCCTTAAAGTTACAGCTTCTACATTGAATTGTTGGACAATTTCGCCTGATATGGCTTTCACCGCCACAGGTAAAGCATTACATTTTCGTTTTAAAATTACAGTCTCTCCTTAAGTGTCCGAATTTGTACATGTCGAACTTTCTACTTGTTTAACACAATTCCTATCGACACTTCACGTATACCTATTCCTACCGCGGCCGGTCAAATGACCGGTCTTTCACAACTTATATTTTTCAATATTAAATGCAGACCAATAGACAGCTTACCAGTATAAAAATATATTTTCTTTTATTCAAGAGTACATAAACTACATTTTATTCTTTTTCGTCGCACTTTTTACAAATCTGTCTCTGTGCACTTTCATATAAGTTCGATTATATTTTTATCAATTATCACAGAAAATGCCGTCCTAACTTCGCCTTTCATAATATTACGTTTACTATACCCAGTCGGGCCTGATGTTTCCCTAAAAATATTATGACTAGGTGCTCTTCCAGGATTGGACCCTGTTTTTACTTCCCGCCAAACAGTTCCGTTCATAGCAATTTCGCTTACCTCTTCGTCATTCTCACTATCGGAACTAACTAAAACTCTCCTTCTCTTTCGTCGACTACATACGTTCGAAATAATCTCTTCGTTCTCATCGGTGTTCGAGTCGGTTTCAAGTGGATCATAATTTTCCGTATTGTCGATTTCAATATCCAGAATTTCTTGATCATCTTCAGAACATTCTGCATCGATATCATTTATTTTCTCTAATAATACATTCGCACTCCTCAAACGTTTTGACATTTTGGGGACAATTATTTAACGGAAAACATAAAAACTAAAATATGAAAATGTAAATCAATATAGATAAAAAAAATCAATAAAAGATAAAATGTGAAACTTATTGCGACGTATTATTAGTCTTGTTCACTATTTTGAAAATGGCACTTACAACACGTAATACGATATAAAATATTATAAAATAATAATAAAAGACTGCTAAGTATGCTCTTTGTGACTTTTATGTTTCGATGCACTCTGTTCGTGTTGCAAGACTCTACTGATTTGAATTCGTGAGAAGACATCTATACATTTCCTTCAGTTATGAGTTCATTTCTTTTCCGTCATAGTAGATAAGACTGCGTGAGGAAATTCGAGGAAGTGGACCGTATCAGATCAATCAAGCAAATAAACACCGCTAACCTGATAGTCGAGCGAGAACTGCAAACCATTTTCTGGAAGGCACTTATAGGATAAAATCATGCCACAACTACATTACCTTTCGTTTGTAACGACTTTATAGTTTTGGCTTTGAGTCTTAGAGAAAAACTATTACAAAAATGTATAAATCGTACCACCGGTCAAATGACCGGTCGTGGTAGGAAAGACAGACTACAAATTTTTCTCATAAAATAAACAATAAAAAAATAAGTGAATATTGAAAAATGTATCATACATATATATGAGGAAAAGTCATAAAGTTTAAAGGCGATTCGCTTACGTTGAATGTAGGAAATTCCAATTGAAAATTTAAAAACGGTCATTTGACCGGTCCCGGTAGGAATAGTGTTAACAAGGTTTCTAACGTTTTGGGTCCCATTCACATCTCTTCTGAGTAATGTCTCTGTAAATTCCTCTTACTGTTACCGGGATACACTTTGATGGTATTCATCTGCTCTGTATTTTTGTTTAGGTTTCCACCTTCTTTATCGTTGCTTTACAGGATTTTCAATTATAGTTAATGTTTCGGCTGTGGTTTATCTTTTCATCGTCATCTCCTTCCTCACGTCCCTGTCTCGAACACAGTTCGTTGGAAGACATATCTCGCTATCTTCTTTTTTTCCATACGTGTGCTGCTAACTTTTTTGCCGTTATCTTTATTTTCTAAATAAAAACTATATGACGCATTTCTTTGTGCACATTCTAATGTTTCACTTAGATTTTCTATCAGCGTCGTTCGCTTTTTAAACGCTGCTTTGAGCTTTGTTGTCAAAGGTTTTTCGTTAATCTTCTTTGAACTCCTGGCTTATTTCATTATTCATTATTTTGATAACAAGAGTCAGTTGTATTTTCAATAACGATTTCAATTCCAACACTTTACTTTTTACAAAACACGATTTTTTCAAACAAAAACAATACTTCAAGCATATCTTAGAAGCACCGATAAATCTTTTTTATGAGCTATGATTTTAAACATACATTTCAGAAAACCGTATAACAATTAAAATTAAATTCAAAAATTATTTATATTATAAAGATTAAAAGAAATTAATTATCAATTTTAAAATTCTAATATTTCACAAATATTATTATTATTAGCACATATGAAATCACTAATAATTTAAAATTTTTATTATATGGCGATTGTGTTGTATTTAAGCAATATTGTATTTAAGCAATCAACTACAAGTCGTAGCCTGTTTGATTTTGGAAAATTTTTCAAATCATCATATTTGGATATTCAAGAACGTCAGGAAAAAGAACGTCGAATCCAATCAAAAAAATATTCCAATAGATCAACTCATTCTTGTTTGTCAGGCAGTAATCAACAATCAATTCAATGTAAGTTCTATTTCATATCATAATAAATCTGACTCACAAACTTATTAAAATTTATAAAACAAAAATAATTCATTATACTTAAATAAACACGGTAAAGATTTTATTAATAAAAATCGCCATTCGTACATCTTTTTCACTATATATTTCGATAGCATTACTATCATCATCAGGTTACCTACATTCACGACGGATGAATAAATATACTATATTGATAATATATAAACAAATTATAAAATCTATAAATTTTAAATTATAAATACAAATTTTAAACAATTATTTTTTTTTATTTTAAAAATAATTTTCAATAATCAATTATATTTAAACTTTTAAAATTATTTAAAAATTTTTTTTTACTTATTTTTTTAATTATTTAACATAACTATTATTAATATACACCAACATACAAAAACTTAATTAAAAACATTCAACACACGTATTCACTGCATTCTGCACATTGATTTTAGGATTAAAAGTTCTTATCAATAATGCTTCAAATATCACACGCTCAAAAGAATTATCAAATTTTTTTGATAAGATTTTAAAATCCGACATTCCTAATTCTCTCATTCAGACTTTATTGTGATCCTTAATATTGGACACTCCCTTCGGTCGACAGTGATCTTGAACTCGAGTACAGAGATGACGGGAAGTCTCTCCAATGTATGGGGCATTACACCCATTACATGTGAATTGATAAACGAGATCCGAACACAATCCAACCGGTGTTTGTGATTTACTAACAAACATACTACGTACTTTGCAAGATTTTGAAACAATTCTATAATTCAATTCACCCAGCTGTTTACCAATCTTTCTTTTGAAATCTTTATATCCTTCAGAATACGGCAATACCATCGTATATTTTGGCTCATCTTGTTTGTTTGTATCAATACTCATATTCACTACATCATTCGACATATCAGTCAATTTACATTCATTCATACTGCGATCTTTAGCATTATTTATATATTATCAATATATCATAGTTATTCATCCGTCGTGAATGTAGGTAACCTGATGATGATAGTGATGCTATCGAAATATATAGTGAAAAAGATTTACGAATGACGATTTATAATTCATTATCTTAAATTTGTGCTTTTTATATTAAATCCAAAAATCGAGACAACGTCATTGAACAAGTTTTAGAAAAATTATATTGTTCTTAACCTGAAACATTTATAGTTTTATTTGAAAATTTTCCAAAATACGATTTTACAATCAGAGGGTGCCTTTTCCCGGGAAACGGGAATTTTAAAAAAATTTCCCGGGAATCCCGGTAATATCGGGAACAGAAAAAAGCCCGTGAAAATTCTTTCTGGAGAAAAGTTATAACTTTAATATAACAAAGGCATGTTTTTAACTAAAGTTTTAAAATAATATTCTATCCAAAAAATAAATACATATTAATTGTATCTTTTTAAATTTATTGGTTTAAAAAATAAGTCTTTAAAAAACAAAGACAATCAAGCGAGTGGTTGCTTAGCGAAGTTCTTTTTTTTGTACAAAAATTTGACGACGCCGAGAATACCATTTCACTTTCGACCGAGCTGGGCTGTATTGTCATTAATGCATCCAACAAATCTTGCAAATTTTTTGTTATATTTTTTGTACAACCGTATATTTGAAATTCTTGTTTTAAATTTTTGTTCGAGTACCTGTAAATCTTTCTTCACACCTTTTAGTTTTTAATGCTGTATTTATGGCAACATTTAGCCTTTCATTTATATCTAGAACTAAACAGTTTTGAGCTGCAGATGAATCTTCCTCACAAAGTATATCGTCATCAATACCAGCGCATTGATTCTCTTTTTCGAATAACCGTATAAATATTTTGTTAGCACAGTGAATAATTGTAGCCATTGATGATGAAAGGCAAGTCCAGTGTAGATTTCTCCATTCTCTAATACGAATTATTAGAACGTCCAATAACTGTTTTGAGATATTATTGTTGTTTCCACGCAAAGAATCAAATAAAAATTTCAAAATCGCACTGGCTGTTACAAGATTTGCATCCCGTCTACCTAATGCTTCAACAGCTAATTTAACGGTTTGCAGTGCACTGTAAACATTTGACAATATTGAAATGCTATTTTCATTCAGCAGAATAGGTGAACCTAATACACTCAATGCTTTCCGAACTAAGTCAATAATTTTTAAAAATCTTTCTATCAATGGTGACAATGCTGTTCCATCTTGTCTTACAATCTAAAAGCAAACTCAGTTGTATCCCATACTTTTCTTTGACATGTTCGTGAAGTATGGAATTTCGTTTTGGTGATCTTTTAAAAATTTTTACAATATTTCTTACCATTTGCAATGCCTTACTAATATCATCACGTTCACGATTTTGGGCAAATTCCATGGATTGAAAATCTATCAACAGCCGCAAGTCGTGCCACAATTTCTGCCATTGATTGCTTTCTAGTAAAGAATGGTATTCTGTGAGGTTGGTTCTTAAATATTGTTGAAATTTTTACTACGTTGCTTGAACCAGCATCTTGATCGTCAACTGAATCTTGTTTCAACAGATTAATTTTATGAACATGTTGCAAATGTCTTATTAAACCACTAGTTGAGGATCATTTGCAACTTAACCATTTATTTGGACATTTCAAACATTTAGCTCTTTCGCCTCCTTTTTCTTTTGTAAAATATTTCCACACTGAATCCGCCATCGGGGATATTTTATATTTATTTTGATCTACAAAAAAAATAACAGAAAAACTGTTATTATTTAAAGAAAATTTTTTACAAATTAAAATATTGAATAATAATAAATATATAAACAATTACAATACGTATTTGTTGCTTGTTAATTATGAATTTATCGTAATGATGTTAACATATAATTAGTAGAAGTTATTCTAAAATAGATTTTTTAATAAAATTTGTATATACATACATTTATAAATATTGTATTGAGATAAAAATACTAAAATTTTATATATACCAGTTTTATGTGTTGATAATTTAAAATAATTATTTCCCGGGAAACAGTAAATTAATTTTTTTAAAAATTCCCGGAATTTTCCTGGAGACACCCTCTATTTACAATAATACTCGTTTAAAATTTCTGATTACTTTAAATTGTTAAAATTTTAGAGTTTTGAGTAGATTTTATTTTTTTCCAATTGTAAAAAAGTGGTAATAATGTTATTAAATCAAAATTTAAATATTGGTTATTTTTAATAACGCATTTGTAATTTTAAGTTAAATAATTAAAATTTAATACAATTGTATGTAAATATTTCAGGCTCTACAAAGGACACAAACAACAATCATAATAATTATAAGAAATAAGAAAAAAAGAAATTCTACAAATTTACTTTTAATAAGGAACTAATAACTAAAAAAATTAATAAATTAGTATATAATAATGAAACGGCATAATTTTTGAATTTAAGATTGAAAAAATAAATATTGATAGCTTGTGTGAAATGAAGATAGATAAAATCAATCATGAATCCAAATTAAAATTACAGATAAAAAATTAATACGAGAAAGGATTTTAATGTTAAAAATTTAAATTATTATAAATACACGAATACATAAATACACGAAATTGTAAAAGATTTTGTACTGAATATTGTATTATGATTTATTTATCGACAATTGTAAAAATGAAATTGTTATTTTTTTGTAACTAATACTTTTTTAAAATAATTTTCATTTTTAGCGAGACCTCAAGTTAAATCCAAACACAATGATATGGGTTCTGTATTGTGTGGAAACAGATTTTCTTTTAATTCAAATTTGCGACCAATGACATCAGTCAGTGAAGCAGATGTAAATGAAAAGGATAATGTGATTAAGTTATCATCGTACCCTGCAGGAGAAAAACACCCAGATAACATTCCATACCCTATCGAAAGAGATGACTGGCCTGCACCTTTATCATCTGCAATTCTATTACAAGAAAAAAGTATAGTTAGAAACTTCATTAAATTTAACCGATTATATTGTATAACAACTTCTTGGAACTTTTATATATTTATATAGATGATTGCTGCGTCCAAAACATAAATTTATTCGTTTAATTTCCATAGTATGACCATATTGTTTGATTTTCTTTATTATTACTATGAGGAAGTTGAAAAATTCTTAAAGATTAATTAGAAATTTTGTAAAAATTTAAAATATATTTTTATTGAAAAATATTTTAAAAAGAAGAAAGAAATTTATCATTTTTAAAAAATATTTTTATCAAAGAATATTTTAAAAGAAAAACTGAAATTTGTTTAAATAACAAAAATAAGAAGAGAGAAGTTTTTTGAGTGTACAATTTATGGAATTATTTAGTGATTTAAAAACGGATATTAATGTTCTAACGGATGAGAATCCTAATAATTACCATTATTAATAATTGTGGCCACAGCCCTTTTCAAGTGATCAAGTGCCGAAAATTTCGTGAATATCCTTAAAAACATCGATTTATTAAAAAGAGCTTGAAGACTATAAATCAGTAAATATATCGATGTTTTTTATATTCACGAATTCAAGTGAAACACTGCTATATACGATATTTGATTTCACCATCCACTATATTATGATATGTTAACTAATGTGTAATAATACCTACCTGTTTGATTATATATCTTGATTGTCTGGGTCCTCGGATTATCTCATTAGTAGGTAGAAGTGAGCCACGATGACTCATCATTAAGGGCAATTTAAGGGCATAGAAAATTATTAGGTCAACTTAAGGTCTAAGCCAATTTGAGGACAATTTAAGGTCAATTTAAGCCATTTTAAGGTCAAATTTTTGCGGTCAAAGTCCAAGTTTCGCAAATACGAGGTCAAATTTTCAGGCCAAAGGATATTTTAAGTTCAACCCCCCCACCCTACCAAACAATTTAATGTCAAATTTTAAGGTCATACAAATGTTTAAGGTCAACACCCTACCACATTGGGTCATATAGTCATACCTTCGAAGGTGTATGGTGGGTCCTCAAATTATCTCATTAGTTAATATTTATTCCTATAATGAATGTGCATTAGAAGCACATACAGTATATATATCTTTTTGATGTATTAGTACGCATGGACGCCAGCAGGAATTTTTCCAGGGATGAAGAGACTTGAAAAAAAATGCATGTGTATAATAAATATTTGGGGCATTATACAAAATAGGATTTTTTTGCATTAATTTACAAATTAGAACACTTTTTAAAATCAGAGCGTCAGTAAATATTGAAAGTTTTTATACAAATAAGATGATTTGAAATCATTGATTTCCAGATATAATTAATAACAAAAAAAAAAACAGGAAGCCTCTTTAAATTATATTTTTTTATTAATTTTTTTTTGTCTTGGGTTTTTCCAGCATTGTTTGAGCGCATCTGTTAAAATGTGTTTAAATTATTCGAAAAATAGAATGGTTTGGGAAATCCAGGAGGGGGGGGGTCAAGTGCTCTCCTTACGGACGCCCATGTTAGTACGTAATCTTAGTATATGGCGATCACGATGAATTAGAAACATCTTAAACGAGGCTAGTATAAATTCTCACTGTTTTCTCTTTGACTATTTAATTGAAAAGAATACTTTATTCTTGTTGGCTGTTGTGAATACTTGGTTTAAATTTGAGGTTATCAAAGAACATGTTGGTAGGATGACCCAGAGATCAACTTCTCCAAAGATGTAATGTTTAATTATTTGGAATGATTGGAATTTCTCCATCTCTACAATCTTGACAATTGAGATCACGAGGCCCCCAATGGCCTTTCATTATTAATTATTTATTTATTTTGGCATAAGATTACCGTATTTTAGCGAATATAGTGCGCACCTAAATTTCGCGCTCGATTCGGAAAAAAAGTTTGAAAAATAGTTATAAGACATATAGTGTAGCATACGACAAGTACAATATTAAAAAACAGCAGATTAGTAGATAAAGTATTTATTGATCGTAAAAACCCATAAAACCTTCAGATTCCTCACTTGAACTTATTTCCAAATTATTTTCCTCTACCTCGGGATCCGAATTCGCATAATTTTGACCTGTCTAATATAATGCGCATCGGTATTTTAGAAAAAAATACACAAAAAAAAGTGCGCACTATAATCGCTAAAATACGGTAATTCCCTTAGTTTGCAGGCAAAATTTCGCTGCAATGACAGAAAATATAATAAAACATTAGACGAGATAACAAAAATTGAAAGTTGAAATACAGTAATGAAATTGTCATTAAGTTTTTAAGTATTTATTTGTGTTATAAAAAGGCAAAACAAATATTTTGAAATGACTTGTGGCCTGATACCAAATAAACTTTGGTGACAACCATGGCACAATGAAGAAAAAGGTTAGAAGACATTTTGAAAAATGTGGAGGATAATAAAATAATAAAGAAATGTGAATCATCTTGCAAAAAAGAACTTCTGGCATAAGAATGTGCTGAGTTTTAAATTTAGATACGGTTAGATCGGTTTTTTCAATTCCTAATGTTGACTAAATGCTGCATTCTCTAAATGGGGAAAAATATTTTTATTCAATAGATTTAGGAAATTCTCATTACTAAGTAGAATTGTACTAGAAAAGTAAATTGAAAAATGCATTAACTACAATACAGTGTCAATTTATCTTTAGTAGAATATCTTTCGGAATAGATGCTTCTCCATCAATATTCCAAAAGCACATGGCATTGATAATTGGAGATATGATGTGGAATGAAGTATTAGTTTATTTAGACGATATTCTGATATTTTGAAAATGGATTGAAAGGAATTAACAATTTTTCTTCAAATTAGAAACTAAAATATTAGCTATATCAACAGAATATCAAAATTTTAATTAGCAAAGTAACTCAAAATGTTAGGATGCGTCCATTGATCTCTATTTCAACAACTCTCCACATACAGTAGTTCATTGTATTCATGTCTAGGGAGCTAGGAGGCCACATTTTATGGATTATGCGGTTGTGCAAAATTTTCTGCCATCCATTCCAGCGTTACTTGAGCCTTATGTGATGGTCTTCCATACATATTGCATCCTGCTTGATGACTTATTTTGGTAAGTAATAACTAAAACAGTGGTTCTCAACATCAGTGTTCCGCGATTACGCTTCCAGTGTTCCGTGAAAAAATGACATTTTATCTTTAAATTTGCATTTAAGATACAAATCATCATAAACCTCAATTAATAGTTTTATAAGATGATTCAATAAGAAAGCCGTTACACAGATATATAAACATACAAATATAAAAGTGTTTTTATTGCTTGTTATTGTTGCGCGTGGTATTTTCTTTGCTCATAAGAAGGCATTGTTTACGTTTACGACATATTTATAGTAATTTGTGATTGGTCACTCATTGTGGGCAAGTATTTTTTTGTCAGTGTTCCGCGTAAAACAAATCCTGTGAATAATGTTCCGCGCTTTTATATTAATGACTATATTTATGACTATATTGAGACTATATAGTCATTGATTTAAGTTAAAATACAAATTTCAAATTATAAAGAATATTAATTGATTTCGTGAGAAATGCATATAATTAAATTTGGTATGCTTCAACTGAGGTTCATGTGCCATCAGCGCCGTGCTGTAACTTTTGGGGGCCCTGTGCAGAAACTAAAAAATTTTCAAATTTTTTTTTTTCTTTCAATTCGTAGTAATTTATGGTATTGGAGAAGTTTTTCTAATGTATTTAATATTTGGGGCCCCTCAAAAATAGGGGGCCCAGTGCGATTGCACTTGTTGCACTTGCGATAGTACGGCGCTGTGTGCCATGTCCAAAAATTGTAACTTTAATCATTTTTAAACGTATATTATAAATTAAAATTTTCGATAAATGTTACTAAATCCATGTTAATTTACTGTTTATATTTGTTTTAAGAATTATGTATTCAAATTATGAAAATAGAATTTGCATCTATAAAAAAAGCAGTATTAGTACTTAAATCGAAAGAAATTTCTTTTATATGAAATTTTATTATGTAATTTATTATATTTTTAAATAGCTATAAAAATTTGTGTAACTAATCAAATTGTTCTTTAAATACACGGTGCACTCCTCATTTGATCCATTGCATAAATTAATTTTTTTAAATATTCTTTTAAAATCCGTTTTTACCAAATTTCAATATAACCTACGAAAGGGTCTATAACTCCAAATTTTGACAACAAAGAGATTGTAGTGGTCATTTCAAAATCCTGTATTTTTTACCATTTAATAATTTGGAACCCATTTTAAATAATTCCACATTGATGATTATATTCCTGGCATTATTCGTTTCTTACAATTTAATTTTGTTTTTCTATTAACTTTTTTTCAACGGTCTCTATTTACAATACCTATATCATTTCCCACATGAGTCAATTTTCCACGAACAAAAATAGCACATTGTCCCCACCTACTTCACTTATGATTTCTTAAATCCTTTTTCATTCTTCCAATAGATTATAAATACTATGGCTTTCTAAATCTAATTATGAAATAATATACCAACTTTCTTAGAATTTTATCTGTAGTGACATTTTTATATCTAATAAAAATAATATTTGTTTGTACAATATTAATTTTTTTCGAATTAGAATGTTTATATTATTTAAAATCTATTTTTAGAAAATCGTAAACAAAATTTCTTTGGAATGTCAATACAAAGTGAATTGGACAAAATGCCAAGTACCAATGCAATTGATTTTACACAGTCATTGGATCATTTAGCAATAAATTCCTCCCAAAGTCACCAAAAGAATCTTTTAGAGGTATGTATTTCCAATTATGTATCTAAATTTTCTGTGGGATATATTATTTAATAAATGAATCTGTTGCTAAGGCAACGATGAGTCATACTATATTGGAATTTCATTTGGGGTTAAATAAGGACAAATGGAAATAATATTCTCAAAATGATTGTTTGCAATAAAATATATTTAAAATAGAAAATGTTAAATTATTTTTAATTGATTTTCTTTCTAGGTCATTAAAACATCCCCAAAACATAAAAATGGTTACATATTTAATTACGACGTGATTTCAGCGTCACGTTCACCAAGTGCAAGCACTGAGCCAATGACAAAACCACGATTTTCAGATCATACAGATAAATGTTAGTAAATTTAATTTATTAATGTAGTCAATTAATTAACTTTTTAAATTGACACACCATTAAATTTTAATCTTTTGTATGGAATTCTCTTCTTATACAGTTTTTATTTCTATTCAGTTTTATTTAGATATGTTTAAACATTTTCGTTATTATCCACATTGCTGGTTTCATTTTTATTGTATCATTTATATTATTAAATTTAATTTTAGAATTTTCATAAACAGAAAAATAAATGAAATCAAAACCTCTAAGAACTTATTTAAAGTTTTGAAGTTTATGCAAAATATTAATAAAAAAATTAAGTTATAAGATAAATTTGTTTGTTTTTTGAAAATCGATACTCTGACGCTAAATTATTAAAACGATATTTAGCCAAACATGGCAAAGAATTATATATTTCGACAGATTTACTTTCATCTTAAAAAATTATTCGTTTCACTAAGTCGGGAATGTTCTTGAAATAACAATTAGACTTTCCAATGTATGTGCCATATACATTCTACGTAAAAATATGTTGGAAATAATCAGCAATAAGTATACAATAAGTATCTCAAAAGTAACTGAGTGTTTTGAAAAAATAATAGAAAAACTTTTTTAAATTCACATCTTAAAATTCTATTAATCAATGAGTTAGATACCTTACAAATTGATAATTGTGGATTCTCTTCTAATTTTTTTACGAATTATTTCGATTTTTTTTGGTGATAACTCTTTTTGACTACAAATCGGGATTTTTAAATATTTATTTTCTTTCACATTTATTCCTTTCCTTTCGTCGTACCGATGTTCTTTAATACAGGTTCATTATTTCTGGCCTAGATTTGAAATGACAAATTTATAAATTATTTTATACATACAAAATCGCATTGAAAATGCATGTTTAAACAATAAATTGAACAAAAATATCAATAAAAATACAGTTTTGTTATTATACATATCGGCGGGATATATATCGCCAGGTAAGTATACTGAGGTAAGTATACAAGGTAAGTATTTATTCCTTTCCTTTCGTCGTACCGATGTTCTTTAATACAGGTTCATTATTTCTGACCTAGATTTGAAATGACAAATTTATAAATTATTTTATACATACAAAATCGCATTGAAAATGCATGTTTAAACAATACATTGAACAAAAATATCAATAAAAATACAGTTTTGTTATTATACATATCGGCGGGATATATATCGCCAGGTAAGTATACAATATTGCTGATTCAACTTTATTACATACTTTACCTGCTACACTGGAAATCATATCACTTGCAAATCCGCTAAATCACAGAAAAAAATATCTGCAAACTTGTAAACATGGCGTATGAAAAATCATATTCGCCTCTGGAGACACCGTCATACACAGAAACTGTTTACAAGTGCATCCGTAAGCCTTTAGCATTTTTAACTTGTGATGGATTAAAATATTTTTTACGGATGTCTAACAATAAAATAAGAAACATTGCAAGCTTTTTGATACCCAGTGCAAATCTCAATAGTAGACTAGGATTTGCACTGGGTATATGTTGTTCCCAAAATTCTAAAATACTTTTTTCTTTTAAGTATGTTTATTATGTTTAATTTAAGTATGTTTATGTACTTACTTTATTTTCCTCAAAACAATTTGAAAATTAAATTTAATATAGAACTTAACAAACAAAAAAACAAGTTTAAATTAAACGGTTTAATAAGGATTATTATAAAACTTTAATCATAGAAAGTCAAAATTCCAAATAATAATAAAAACAAAATCGTTATGAAACATTAATGAACACGAGAAACTTTACTATTTGTATTTTGAATCGTAGTAAGTTACTTTAAGCTAGGCAACATTAACGAATACGAAAGCTTTACTACTTTTTTACTACTCTTTATTTTTCTAAAAAAAATTGACAGAATAAATTTTTTAAATTTATGAACCCGAACCTGCATGAGTTTCTGGGTTCAATATGGTTCGGGTTCATGGTTATAAAAACAACGAACCTGAACCCATTTGGGTTCGGGTTCAGGTTCGGGTTCGGGTTCGGGTTCGGTTTCAGTCCCTATTTATCAAAGGAAAAATATATATATATATATATAGAAAAAAGTATTTTAGAATTTTGGGAACAACATAAAATACAAACACCTTTTTCTATATCAGGTAGCCCAAATAATTTTTGCAGTCCCTGTTACGCAAGTAAGCGTAGAGAGGCCCTTTTCAGCTTTAAAATGTATACTATCACCACAACGAGCAAATCTAGCAGAAGAGAACTTAAAAAAATATTTTAACTGTTAAATTAAATGAAAAATTTTTGTAAAATAAATATAAGATAAGGCTTTTTTTTATAAATTTTGAACCCGAACTTTTTATTTTGATTAACCCGAATCTGAACTTGAACCCAATTTTTTCCGGGTTTCAGTCCCTGTTGATAACTCAAATTTATTTCAAATTTTTACAAATCTTAAAAGAATATTATATTTCTCAATGTTGATTCATAAAATAAAAAGATGTTTCATTTTTCAGCAAGATCCCGAGATTCCACCTATTTTAATGATCCAAATCGCCATTATGGATATTCATTGGATTTTATTAGTTCTACTAACCGACCATTTCTTGTTGGCAACGTGCCATACAGTAAGATTTTCTTGATAAATCAATAAAATTGTGTAGATAAGCTATTGACTATACAGAAAGTTATAATTAATCGTTTAGATATGTACGGGAAACCACAATATAAATCACTGGTGCAACCTGTAGTTAGTAAGTAGCAGGTTTCGTGTTTTTGCACTTGATAATATTTACACGCACACACACAAACACAAATATGCATCATAGATTTATTTTTATTCCATTTTCTTTTTATGTTTCGGCATGGGTAAATGTTTTCCAATTAGATATTAAGGTATATTGGGCACTGTTGGTTTTTGGTGTATTAGTAATAAATTTATTAAGTTTTGGAAATACCAAGTATTTTTTGATCAATTTTTTCATTAAATTTTTATAATGTGAAATTAAAATTATTAAAATGCTAATTATTTTCTGACATTAATTTTTTATTTTATAATTTATATTTCTATTAATAAAATCTCGTTCATGAATAGCTTTAATTATTATAAAATCGTCTTTTAATAATTTAAAATCGTATTTGGGCACACTTACGCGAAGAACTTGCGGAATTGATATCCATAATAAATTTAAAGGAAAATGTCGTAAAGCAGGATTAAATCTTGATAATCTGGTGAGTGTATGCACTGATGTTGCACCTTCCATAAAAGGGCAAAGAGAAGGTTTCGTTTCATTATTAAAAACGGACAATGCAAATTTAAAATCATTAATCTCATTTCATTGTATATTACACCAACAAAATCTTTGTGCTAAATCCACTTCTTTAAGCAATACTCTAGGAAAAATTATTGTAATTGTCAATTTCATCAGAGTAAATGCAACACGACATCGCCAATTTCGATACCTTCTTATGTCCAATGATGATACGTAAGTGTAAATTTGCAGTATCATTGGAAAGTTCGATGGTTATCAAGAATGAAAGTTTTATCATTGCGAGAACAAATTATAAGATTTTATGAGGAACATAAACAACAATGCGAATTACTAGATGAAAATTTTTGCAGAAATACTGTATTTTTGTGTGATATTATGGTAAAGCAGAATGATTTAAATATTTCTTTGCGAGGTAAAACAAAACATATTTATGATGTGGCAAAAAATTCAGTCTTTTCGAAAAAAGTTATTATTTTTCAAAACTATTTTCTCTCGATCGGAAATTTCTGAAGGGCATTTTCCGCAATTAGCAAAAGCAGAAATCTGGAAGTGCAACATTTCAAAATTATATTGCTGTTTTGGACTCATTAATTGAAGAATATACTGAACGGTTTTCTGACTTTGAAGAACATAGTATCACAATAAAATTAGCATTTGAACCACATCTAGTTGATATCGCAAAGGCGCCTAGCGAACTACAGATGGATTTGTTTGAGTTATGTGAAGATAATATTATAAAATCCCTTTTTAATGCAAAGAAAAATCCTATTGAAATATAGAAAAATGCAGCTGAATACCCATGTTTACGTCAACATGCTCGTCTACTGCTTTCTTGCTTTGGAACTACTTACTGTTGCGAATCAACGTTTTCATATCTAACACAAATTAAGACCGATTTAAGGACACAGGTAACTGATGTTCATTTGGAAGACTAACTCAAATTAAGTGTTACTAAGCTCGAACCTAATCTCCAATTACTTTCCAATAAATAAACAGGCACAAAAGTCGCATTAAATTTGTTATTTTGGTCTTAGTTTATTTTATTTTAATATCATATCATTTTTTAAAAGTGGTAATATCATAATTTTATTTTATATTGCGGAGTATACATGTTTTTTAACTGAATAATGAGTGAATTATAATAAAATTGCATTTAAAAAATTATTTTTATATTTTGTACTAGTTCTAGAATAAGTTAATAATATATTTTACGGTAAAGAATAAGCTTATATGTATGCGGCCTGCTTACTATGTTCGAAATTTAAATTGGCCTTTCATGGTGAAAAGGTTCCCCATCCCTGAACTAGACTTTGTAAAATAAAAATTGTGATATACAATTTTGGCGTTTTATATATTGAAAAAATTTAGGGGCAAAAATTCGACATTGTCTATGGCACCTACAAAACTATTTATGGCACTAATTTTATTGATATCACATTTAATGAGACCTAAGGCAAACCAGTCGGATTAATGAAATTACATAATTGAAAGAGATATTTTAATTGTCGATTTGCGAAATAAATTCTCGTTTAAATTTACAGTTTTGCTCAATTGAAATGACTAACTAATAATAATAATAATAAGGTCAAGGACTATCTTATAGTCGAAAATTTTTTCATTAAATACATTATTTGCAGCAAAAGGCTTAAATTATCATTTTATTGTTTTAAATAATAATAATAATAATAATAATAATAATAATAATAATAATAATAATAATAATAATAATAATAATAATAATAATAATAATAATAATAATAATAATAATTTATTAGCATATCGTATAATTAATATGCTATAAAATTTACATAATGATATAAATAATTTTTATTAATAATAAAAATTTTCTAGATTTTTTTTAGTAATAACTATATAAAAGTTGGTATTATATAGTTAATTTAATAAATCTTGTTTTTGAAATTTTACTTGAAATTTTATCTAAATGAACTTTTTGTGACATTTAGCAAATAACAAACAAAATCATTTTTTGTTGATTCATTTTAAAATAATTTTTATATAAATTTTGCGAAATCTTGACTTTTTATTAAATAATCAATAAATTTCATTAAAAATTCTATCCATTATTCCTGCATAAAATTGTGATCTTTTGAAATATTAGTTTTTTATTTAATTTTTCTGCAAATAAATTCAAAATATTATAGTAAATATTGTATCATGGTAACAAATGATAATAAGATGACTGCATTATGATAACAAAGTATTTTGAATCCATACGATTTCTGAAATTTATGATTATCAAGCTAAAATTTGATCAAAGTTACATTTATTTAAAGTTAGTTTTTTCCGACTATACTCGAAAAAACCCCTGTGTTTACTATGTAAGAATAAACATCCTTTTCCTAATATTTGGTGGCATGTATTATTTACATTAGGAATATTTCTTATTTAAAGTAAATTGTATTTATATTTATATACACATGTACTTGATTATGAGTCATATTTCTTATACGAGTAAAACCAGTAATATTTAATGAACTATACATCATTCGATATAAGCTATCAATTTTGGGGGACATGTAGAAATGTTAAAAATAAAATATATTAAATGGCTTACATTTTTTAAAAGCGTAATTCTAAATTTCAATAATCATTTTTCCTGAAAGCATGGAAAACTAAATATATATTAAAAAAAATAAAGTTCTACTTAGATATTCGTTTCGAGTTCAATGAGATGGTATCTATAGTGTAGATACATTCTATGCTATATAAATTGAAAAAGTGATAGTAAAAATAAATTACATATTCGTACTATTTATAACTATTTACCGTTTACTAAAATATTTATATTTTCGAGAATACTATTAATATTCATATATGGTTTATTCAAAGAATTGAAGCCTGGATATACACAAGGAAAACTCTATGAAATGAAACTTAATTCATTGCTCAAAAAGCCTGATTTTGGTGAACAAAGCTGTGCTAGTAATAACAATAATGAAGTTAACATTCAAAATAGCACAAGTAATACGGGATATTCTTGGACCGCTAATCGCACAATGTCAGACACTTTTGATGTTCAATTGAAAAACAGTGAATGTATGTTTTTCTTTTGTCATTTTAATTATTTAAAGATCATAATTATAATAATTATTTTTATAAGAACTTTATAGTGTGCGTGTGGCCCCGGACATCTATGGGCATCACAGACTTGTTATTGCTCTATTTCATATAACTAAACGCTATATATATATATATATATATATATATATATATATATATATATATATATATATATATATATATATATATATATATATATATATATATATATATATATATATATATATATATATATATATATATATATATATATATATATATATATTATATATACATATAATTCTGTTTTTACGCGATAGATACGTTCCCCGAAAATACGCGTAAAAAAAGATATGGTGTCCATATAAAAGTAGAGGATTGGTTCTTCATTTCCAAAATAAACTAAAATAATGTGATTAAAGTATACAAATTCATGGTTTTTACGTGTTTTATACACTTTTTATTTATTTAAATATATATTTATGAATAAAATAACGACAAACGAAAAAAAATACTAATTTAACAAAAAAAATTCATTATTTAACAAAAAAATCACAAAACATTCATTTTAGTAAAACAAAAAGTGGCAAAATATATCATTAAACATATTTTTTAATTGCTGTCACTTCCTGATGATATACGTATTCGTTTACGTGAGACTTGAACGCCACTAATCACTGTCATCACTAGAAATATTTTCCACTTCATTTTCATGTTGAAGTGGTGTTGATGTTTTAGCGGTTCTAGTCAAAAATTCAGTAATCAATTGTTGTGGTCTGGGTTTGATAATGCTGTTATGTAATTCGCGATAATTTCCCATTAATAATTTCACGTCACGTTGAAATTTCCGAGCTCTTTCCTCAATAGGATCATGCTTGCCAAAATGATCGCTTAATTTAGCTGCTAGTTGAAGTCCTTCTTTAATTAGATCTGCGGTGAGGGTAGGAACCTCTACGTCGCCATCTTCGCTAATTTCTTGCACATCGGGTGTCTCAAGTGCAAAAGCAATGATTTCATCACTGCTAAGTACCGTATCCACTAATAGTTCTTCTATATCTGCAGACGATAGATCATCAAAACCTTCTCCGCCTACTTCATGAGCTAAGGCTATGATATTGCTAAACTCGACTGCATTAGAAGGTATCGGATCTTTATTTTTGACGCATTCCGGCCAAAGGGACTTCCAACATGCGTTTAAAGTTGATGGTTTTAGTTCGGATAGCGCTAATCCAGCATGTTTGATGCAGTCATTAATAGAAAATTTCTTCCACGCGTCCATAACTTTTAAATTGTCATCATTCATTATTTGATCTAAAATATACCGGAATGTTTGCTTAACATAATAGGTTTTAAAGGTTGCTATAATTCCTTGATCCAGTGGTTGTATCAACGAAGTAGTATTGGGTGGCAAAAAACAAAATTCGACATTTGGATGCTCCATATGGGGATGACCTGGTGTGTTGTCTATAATCAACAGAACCTTGAATTCAAGACCTTTATCGTTCATATAGCGGCGAACTTCTGGGACAAAATTTTTGAGGAACCACTCCTTAAAAGTCTCAGTTGTCACCCAAGCTTTTTTATTAGCTGTCCAATGTACTGAAATTTACACCTTTCATTGACCGTGGTTTTAGAGCTCGATTTACAAGTAAAGGTTTTAGCATTCGATCTCCTGAAACGTTAGAACAAAATAAAAAGGTCACACGATCCTTGGCTACTTTAACCCACTTGCAATTTTTTGGGATTTAGCTACGTATGTTCTGCTCGGCATTCGTTTCCAGAAAAGCCGGTTTCATCTGCATTCCATACCTGATCAGCAGTGTAGCCACCTTCTTCTATTATTTTAGCCAATTTTTGGGGAAATTCTTTGGCTGCTACCTCATCTGCAGATGCAATTTCACCCCTAATTTTTATATTATGCAGCGCGTGCCTTTGCAGATAACCTGTCATCCAACCTGTACTTGCAGAAAATTCAAATTTTTTCATTTCTTCCATTTTCCATTTCTTTCATCTGCTTATAGATCCGTAATGCCATCTGCTTTATGCCATTTCCGTCAACTGGTATTCGTTTTTGTGAGCAATCCTCCATCCATATTACAAGAGCCTTCTCCATTTTCTCTTTTACAATGTCTCTTGTGTATGATGATGTATGAGCACTCATATTTGTTCCAGCAATCACAGATTTTCTGATAGCTTCTTCATTTTTTTTTATTGTTCTTATGGTAGATTCTTTTAAATTAAAATATTTTCCTACAGAAGTGGCACCTTCTCCAGTGGCTAGTCTATCCAAAATTTTGATTTTAACTTCCAAAGAAATAGCTTTTCTATTCGTTTGTTTTTTAGCTGACATTGTTAATTGTAATGAGGTTCCTATAAAAATAATTTATTTGCAGGTAATAAATAAATGCACTTCAAATTATAAATTACCGTTAATTGAATTCAGGAATTGTATAAATCTCTTGGTAAAATCTTCAAACGCAATTTATACCAAATTTGGATTGGTATTTTATACTAAAACACCTATTATAACACCTATTATCGAATAACTTAAAAAAATTCAAATGTTTTAGAAAAATAAAGGTACATGTGAATGTAAATATTTTAGTTTTCTCACCTCAGAATTTTGATTATTGTACATACATTAAAATAGAAATTGTTTTAAACCTAAACTACAAATTAGCAGTAAACTATAAAGAATTATGTACATACATGTACATACATGTTTTTTCTTGTTAAAAAATGAATTTTTTTTTAATCGCGTTAAATCAAATCAAATCTCGTAAAAACAGAACGAAATAATTTTTTTGAATCGCGTTAAATCAAATTCGCGTAAAAAAAGTTCGCGTAAAAACAGAATTAGGTGTATATACCTAATTCCGAAAGTTAAAAGTCTCTATAATGTACGTTGGTGTGTTTATCAGTCGATGACTCACCAGTTACGAGAATGTGAAGTTATTTACTTCATTTCATTTATTCAATTTTACAAGTTTTTTTAATTTAAGTAGCTTTTAAGGTTTGAATTTTGATTTTATAAAATTATGAGATCATTATTCAAGCTTTTAAATGTTACTTGTAGTCAACATTTTGATTATAAATTATTTTTAATTAATTTTCAGGTTTTTTTAGGACTTTTATGACTATGAATTTATTTGGAATTATTTCGATAAAATGTAAGTTAGATTAATATTTTTAACTATAAATAAATAAAGAAATCACCAAACACATTTATTTTTTAAGACATTTAAGAAAGAAGCGGAGTAGTTTTTTAAGTTTTTGTAATCTTCTTTCTCCAGCTCATAGATATGGCGAATTTTGTCATTTTAAGTAATTCTATGAAATTATTATTTTTTTTATACAAGTAATTAAAATTTACGATTTTCGAATTTTTTCTGCAAATGCCGATGGACATTGTTGACAATATCTGATATATACTGTTAAATATTTTAATTACATTGTAATTGAATGAAAAAATTCTTACATTGTCAATTCTTCACCTTCGCAAAAAGGTAGCGTTTCCAGAAATATTAACAAAAATATTTTATAAATAGTTCTTTCGATGTTTTGTCATCCTTTTCTCGAAAGTTCAAAGTAGAGTCGTCCGATTCAAAATCGAAAACTTTCCCCAATGAATAATGATATGTTAACAATATGTTAATTACTTTTAACTTTCGGAATAAAAAAAGCTATAATAAATTTGAGTGTATTTTATATTATGTGTACTGTGTTTGTATGTAAAATTATTTTTCTGTCACTTTCTCAATTCCTATAATAAAACATTTAACTTTCGGAACATTAAACTTTGGTACGTAGGTAAGTTTGTGTGTTCCTATATTATAATTTTATCGATTTTTTAGATTATAGAAACTTTAATATTTCGGATTTAGGTATATATTTCAATAGTTTTCCTTTTCACACCATTTTTCGTTTTTTGTTTTTAAAATCAAATTCTAATATAGGAACACACAAACTTACCTACGTGCCAAAGTTTAATGTTCGGAAAGTTAAATGTTTTATTATAGGAATTGAGAAAGTGACAGAAAAATAATTTTATATAGTAAATTAGAAATTTTAAAAATTATTTTTTGAATTAATTTTTTTAAAATATTATAATTTTGGTAATAATTATGAATCTGTGGAAAAATATCAAGTGAACAACATAAAAATGAAATGAAAGGGTGATCAGCTAAATTCTGTATTAGAGTGAACAAGACCTATTTTTGGCTTAAAATATTTTAATTACTATTATGATTTGAGATGGCCTTTATTGTAAAGATATTGTAAGGAAAAGCAATGTTTAGAACAAACAATTTTGATAACTTGTTCCACAGAATAGTTAATGTATTTTAATTTCAAAATTTTAATTTCAAAAATAAGATATTGTTTCTGTACTATTGACTTTTTGTAATTTTGACTTCTGTATAATTATAGATGATTTAACTTTCGATGAAGCTGTTTTCGAAAATGGTGATGAGTTTACATCATCTGATATTGATGCAATTACTGGACTTAAATCAACAAGGAGTAGGTATTCTAGAGATAGAATTAAAGAACCAACCATAACATCGGGTCGATCAAGTATCAATAGTAAAATAGAATCTTTAGAAACTTGGTCATTTTGGTCACATAAACCTTCTATAAAGGTTTTTTAATTAGTTTCACAACTATATTAATATAAATAACAGCCTCCAATTATTTCGTACTCGGATTTGGTTTCTAAAGATCCAAAAATTTTAAAATCTCTCGATGCTCATAAATTAGAGGTAAGTAAGAATTTTTTAATTATTTGCGTATGTACTGTCTAAAAATTTATTGTTTTCAAGAATTTATAGTAATTTTTGTTGAGCAACATTAACTTTGAGATTTTTGTAAAACTTGTAAAATGAAATTGTAAATTATAAAATTTTTATAAAAAGATTTGAAAAAAAAATTCACTTGAAAAAGGCAGTGCCGAAAATTCGTGATTATCAACAAACATCGATATATTACTGATAGCCTTCAAACTCTCTTTTTAATAAATAAATTCAATGGAAAAAAATAATCAGTGGTGAAATTGGAAGAAATAAAAAGATTTTTTTTAAATAAACACGGTAAATATTTTATTAATAAAAATCGCAATTTGTACATCTTTTTCACTATATATTTCGATAGCATTACTATCATCATCAGGTTACCTACATTTACGACGGATGAATAAATATACTATATTGATAATATATAAACAAATTATAAAATCTATATATTTTTATTTATAATTTAAAATTTATAGATTTTATAATTTGTTTACATCATTAAATTCATAAATGTTAAAAGAAATTTTAAAAAAAGTAAAATTAAAAAACAATTTTCTCTACTTTTCTTTTGTGGAGTTTATGGATTTGGTAAATGAGCAAGCAAAATTCATAATTAGTGTAGGTCAGAGTTTTCCAAATCGGGGTACGCGTACCCTTGGAGTTACGCGATGGATTTTTTGGTGATACGCAGGCCTTTTCAATCTTTTATTATCTAAATATTAAAAGATAAATAAAAAAAATAAAAGATATCCATTTGATATTAATATAACATCGATGTCAGAAGGATTATTATCATATGCAGAAGAAGTAAGCTTATTAGAAATATCTTTAGATGGTTTCTTGAAAAATAAGCATATGAAATGCTCTTTGCCATCATTCTGGTTACACCTACAATCAACATATCCTTCTTTATCAGAAAAGGCTCTGAAATGCATATTTCCTTTTCCAACATCATATTTATGTGAAGTTGCTTTTTCTACATTTGTAGGTATTAAATCGAAAAAAAGAAATAGGCTTTTAGATGTTGAATCTCATCTAAGATTAAAATAAACCAACAGAAAACCAAATTACGATGAATTATTATCTCAGCATAAGCAATTTCATCCTTCTCATTAATTGCAATAAATCAAGTATAGTATTTTTTATTTTACAATATTTCAGTTTTAAAAGTATTTAATTTTTCATTAATGCTATTAATTTAAAGGTCGTATATTTTAAAAAATATGTCATAAAAAAATTTAATCATTATATAAAATTTTAAAGCAAAGGGGTACATTATATAATGAAAATGATCAAGGGGGTATGCAGTACCAAAAGTTTTGGAAACACTGGTGTAGGTCAATTATAAATCTATTTTTACTTTATAATATTTATATATCTTATTGTTGGCGTTCCAGGGGGGGTTCCTTACTCGTCTCAGGTGATGTTCAACTTTCGCTAGGAGGTGAAGTGATCTATTGACGCGGTAAAGCTTAAAATGCCAAACAAGATTATTCTAAGCAACCATCTGCATACCCGCGTGGATGAGTGGGTTTGGTGCTGTATACAGTGGTGGAATGTATAGGTAGAGATGAATTGGCTTAATCCGACTACTCGACCCATACATGCCTCAACGATCAGGGTTGTCGTTAGGAAGTTTTACATCTAAATTGATTTGCCTATAGCCGAATTCTGCACATTAATTTTCGGATTCAATGACTTTATCAACAACGCCTCACAAATCACACGTTCCCAATAATTATCGAAATTTTTTAATAAAATTTTAAAATCAGACATTCCTATTTTAATCTTACAGCCCTTATTGTGCTCACTAATATGGGTCAAAGCCTTCGGTCTACAATGCTCTCGAGCTCGAATACAGAGATTTCTAATTTAATTTAAATTTCTAAGAAATTTTAATTATTAAATGCTATTTTTATTTACTGCTTTTTCTAATATGTTTCTTTTCTGCAACTTCTTGCGTTTTATTAATTTTAATTATTCATGTTTTAATTTTTAATTAGGTGTTTGGTTAATTTATTGTTTAATTGGTGTCTTATAATTTTAAATAAACTTTTTACGATATATGCTATGTTTGCTAGCTCCAACAGCCCTATTTTAACTTAATAAATTTGATTGTTAATTAATTAATGGCCTTCGCGTCCAACATTATTGACTAAATAAAAATCGTTTTTTGTCGCTTTCCTGAAATTTAAATAAGTTTCTGCTTTCTTCATAGATTCTTAATAATATTTCTTTTTTCTGATATTTTACGGTTTTTATATTTTAGACATATTTATCTAGCGAGGAGTTTTTACGTTTATTTAAATTAAACCGATCAGAATTCTACAGACTTCCAGAATGGAAACAAAATGATCTTAAGCGGCGGATTAATTTATTTTAATTGGCGCATCATTTGAAAATTACTATTTAAGATGTCGAGTAAAATGTTATCTCAATATTTGTCGTTCTAAATTAGGATTTTCTTATTAATGAATTTATTGAATACAAATATGTCGACATCTTGTGAATGTTAATGTGACAATCTATGCTTTTAAGTGGAATAACAATATTTTTATAATTGATCTCTCTATCTTTCTCATTAAGCTTTGTGATGTGATATATAATAATTATTTAAGGAATTTTATGTTTTCTGATAAGATATTGAGATTTGCTGTTTGAAATTTTAATTTTTTATCAAAATATGTTGCTTAATTTCGTTACTTTCTTTCGTTTATTGTGATATCCAAATCTTTTATTTCACTTTTTAGAATCAAGATGATTTTGTTGCTATTAGTACTGATCAAAGATCATTGAAATATTTGCCTAAAACTAGTTATCATTGAAATATAAATAAATTCATTTATTTAGTATTTTTTCCTATTATTTGGTGTGTGAAAGTAATTAAATATAATAAAAGTCGATAATAAAATGATAAATTAAATCTATTTAAGAATGATTGAAAATTAAAATTTAAAATATTTATTGAATGATTGTGGACGAATATTCCCTATTCAATTATTAACTCATGCGTACGAAAATATAAGAGATTTTGGTTGTTTTTAAAAATATAGTTTTGAAATATTATTTTAGTAATTTAAGAAATCAAACATTTAATATGGCGACCACGATGGGCAAATTTATCAAAGCATCGGAAAATTTCGAGATGGGCAACCGATGTTGAAGATTTCATCAAGGAAACCGAAAGATTTTTCGAATTAATGTCGATAGTTAAGGATTTCAAAGGTAGATACCGACGAGAAACAAGATTATATGAATAGGCCGCATATTTTCTTCAAAAGACCAATGAATCTGAATGAAGATTTAAGTGAAGCGCTAGATTACAGACAAGGAAATGATTTCTGCGAAAAAATTGAGAAATTATCAAAAAGAATTCGAAACATGAGTTAAATGAAGAACTTCAAAAATTTCTCATATTCAATGCAATGGGAGATAGAGTTGGCAGCTCGAGCTTAATCGTCTAAAATGAAACCGATAAAGCTCGAGTTTTTATTCGAAAAAGCTCGAGCTGAAAGAAATTAAATTTAGCACATAATCAATTTGAAACTTTTCGTAAAACCGAACCAAAAGCTCCAATATTCAAATTTTTTATGCAATATATTTACAACATTTGCTGATTTGCTGCTAACTTCAACTACTGACGATAGGCTAAAATTTAATATTTTTTTAGTTAGGTGATTTCTTTTTTTCAAGTATTTTAGTTGTTTTCAGTTTTTTGTCCAGTTTTTCCATATAAACTAACTAAAAAAATATTATATAATATTTAAAAGTGAAATCAATTTTAGTGGAAAGAATTGAATTACTAGATAATAATATTTTAAATAGTTGTGTTTTAATTAAGTTTAATCAAAGATACATTTTTTAGTCATTTTGATGGAATCCTAGGTATGGAAATATTTTTAAAAAACAGTGCAGAGGAAAAAGCAACTTGTAGTAAATGCAACAAAATTCTATCTTGTAAAGGTTCAACTACATCAAGTTTGATTCGCCATTTGGAAACTTCATAAAATTAAAAGAAAATCTGTAAGCGAAAATATAAAAAACATCAAAATCAGAAGCATATGTACCTGTAACAAAAAAAACAAAAGGTAGAACCACAGGGATTAATGACAAAATTTTTGAATAAAACATCAATGGCTGAAATTTTAGCAAAATTGGTCGCAATGGATGGATTTTCGGTTAACAGTATTGTAAAAAGTTTTCCATACGAGAATCATTTTCACGACAGGGCTACCCTCTACCAAAAATAGTAAAACTATAATGAAATTGGTTATTGAATTTTACAACGAAAAAAGGCAAGAGTTGGCTGAATATGATAAGTGAAAATAAAAAATTTAGTTTGACGTTAGATGAGTGGTCGAGTAAAAGAAATCGGCGATATATTAATGTAAATTTAAATGAAACTGATGAAAAACAGTATAATTTAGGACTAGTACGTATTTATGGCAACTGCTCTGCTGAAAAAGCAGTAGAACTAGTTGGAAAAAAAATGAATTCAGCGCAAATTTTAGTCACATTGTTGGATGTGTTAGGTCCTGATCAGGTGGTTTGATTCTTCCTAACACAGATATATCTGACTCCAAAGATATAAATACGGAATATGTGCGTGTAATTATAAATAGATTAATATGAATTAAACAAGACGTGTATATAAAGAACTTTATTAACCATGCACAAATATACAAAAGTAAATAAATGTTTCCCAAAAATGCCGCTGAAATACTATGAAGGAAAGAATATCGGTTATACAAACCGTCCTCAGATAAAAGTGACAAATGCTGGATCTAATTGCTCACAGCACTGTATTTAAATTTTGTGACAAGAAGGAGGGATTTCCCGAAGTTTGCGCGATCGTCTAGATCAACATTGATCTAGCGTACCTATATCAAACCCTCTGGTAATTTAATTTCCAATGAGTAAGACAGACAGAAATAATGCTTCTCGTGGCCGGGTTGTGCAAATATTAATTTTATTTATAATCAAATATTCAAATAACCTCACGGTTAAGAATATTGATTGGTTTCACTTTTCTTTGATCGATTCTCTAAGAAGCTATATAGCTTTTAATTCCTCTTCGGGTTTTGTATTTGATTCTAAGCAAAATTGCTTGAACAAATGTTTCTCTCTGAATGAATTTATCTCTGGCTTATATAGTAAATTTCTGTGGCAGTGACTGATTAGTTTCCTTGGTAACTGCTAAATATCTCCTGCTAATTTCTCTGTAGCGGTAAATTTATATATTTATATATTTATATTTCTAAATTACTTATTATAATATTCTGCTTGTATTTATTATTTATAGTAATTAATTATTCCAGATATAGTAATTATTTATTTACCTAAACCATTTATAGCAATTTATTCTAAATTTAGTAATTATTAATTATTTATACTTCTTCTTATTATTATTATTTATGTCCTAGCCTCTACATGGCTATCGAAAATTGCTCTTAAAGCGAGCCAAACCTCAACATGTCTTCCCCCTAACAAGATTTTCGTCCCTAAAATTAAAGGGAAAAACATAAGACTGCAGCAAAAATAAAAATAAACACAATAAAAATGTAATCAAATATGAATAAATACACCAAAGTTAATAATTAACAAGCTATAAAACGCAATATCAAATAAAATAGAATCAAACACCAATGTAATAATGTAAAGTTGTATATCAAAGTTTTTTCACATAGGATAGATTGTTCAGTATTCTGGAGACAGGTAAGTAACATAGCCGAAATGCTAGTACTTTCTTCTTTGCCGAATTGTTTCACATTCTTCTGCAATTCTTTGGTTGATATATTTCGGGTGATAACTGACAACGAAATTTTCCCGAGTGGAAACGTTTTTATATACAATAGATGAAACGACGTACGTGCTCTCGTTGGCTTCCAGGACGTCAGTGATAGAGAAATGAGAAACCGCCATTTCGTGAATTGGTTGCCCATCATATTCTAATAAGCGATGTTTCCAATCGCTTCGGGGACGTTGCCACCAGCTTGGTTCTTCCCGATCAATATCGCGTTTCACCTTCTTTGAACGACCAAAGCCTACAAAATCGCCTTCTACGAAATGCTCCTCTTTTATACTGAGGACCTTGTTAATGCCAAATCTGGTTCTTTAAAACTGATTTCTACGAGATCTTCATTTGTTTCAGTTGACTTCGCTTTACGCATGTCTTTAGGAATAGGGATAGTGATAGTGAAATCATCGTCTTCGTCACTGTTACATGTGGCGTAATCATCCTCATCCGCCATTGTGATATCTGGTGGAGATGCTAATGGTTCAACCTCCATTTTCTTATTACTAATTGATGGTAAGCTCTCCATAGCTTTGTGCTTTGTTGCTTCTGAGGGTAAACTGGAGTTTGCTAGAGGTTTTTGGCTTTTGACTTGAAGTCTGGAATATCATCGATCCATTGGTCTCTCAACTTATTATATATTTGTCTAATGATGATTACGTCGTCTTGTGCTTTGAAGTCAGAATGACGTGTTTCGTCCTGCTCTAATACTACCTTGCCCAAAAATGCCAATCGGTAATAACCATTACAGGTTTAAAAACCCGATTCACGGAGGCACTTGGCCGTACCCAAATCTCTAACACCTAAAGCTCGCTGGATAGGGAATTTTACGGATGTTAGAAGGTCATATAACCAACAATAATTTTGCCATCAAAGATTTTACGGACTCTTTCTGCACAATCTTCTCCGTTGAAGTGGTCAATGATTTCCTTTTCTGTCATACCATGAGAGTGAGACTGGTAATGCTTGATGGGTTCACGGGGAGTAACCATTGTGTTTAATAAGGGTTCTCCGCTGAAATACAGGATGGACACTGCAACTAATACCGATTGCAGGTGCATGTGCTGCTACGAAAATTGTAGTCGTCTTCTTCTTTCGGGGTTAATTGTTTTCGAGTATATGATTTGAAAGCCTTGTAGTCACTTTCGTTAACTATGTAAATCCATGTGGGTTTGTTGACCCATTTTAACTGAGGAATCTGAAGAATTTCCAAAACGATAAGTGTTTGAGATTTCGAGCTTTGCACTGTAATACGTTTTTCTCTTTGATCACTGTTAAATACCTCGAGAGTACTTTCTGGAAGTAGATTGATTGGACCCATGGCCCCAGGGATAAAGATTGTGAATTCCTGTTGATCGAATGTATGAGGAATATGGGCAGTTTTCATCGATTTATTAAATTCTTGAAAAATGTCGATAAGTCGAACTTTATCATGAATCAGCAGGAATACAATGCTCATCTGCCTTTTAGGAGAACCTGTGAACTTGAATCCGTTTGGGATGTGAACGCATTTGTGGAAATGCCAATATTTTCGACCTTTACGACTTTCTGCAAGAATTTGCTTTTCGATCTGGCTGTAAATGATTTTCTCTTTGGTGACTGTATTGACACTCATCGTACTAGTGTTGTATCGGTAGTGAGAAACGGAATGTTGTTGCTGCATGTCTACAAATAGAATGATTAATTTCATTATCAGATATACTTATATGTCATTATTGGCTAAAAAGAAATGCATCAATCTCACTCCATGAGATATCAGGATTCCTGTATACAGTGCTATTTTAAGCTTCAAGTAAATATAGATTATAGAATATGTATAAATAAAAATATATGATATCTTTGTCTGAATTATCTGTAGTTGTCATAATGTCGTCATCTGTATACCGTCCACTCTGTCAATTGCCTGTTTAAAGTATAACTTGGTCCAAAGCCCCATGGCTGCCAAGGTAGTAATTAATGATAGCACAGCCAACATTATGACCCATACACCCACGGGTAGTTTGCCAAAATAAGAGATTTCCCATGCTTTACATCCACAATCTGGAGTATTATTTACAGGTGCACATTGAATCCTAGGCTGGCGAGGCGATTGTCTCAGATGTTGCCATAACAATGGATGGATCTCTTTTGGTCCAGTTTTGATCATTTCCTTGATGTTCGCATTTTTCGGTCGCAATGGTATAGTTTCTACAAAACACTCATACCATACATTTGATTCCCATAATCTAGAGCAATAATATACAACTAGCGCTGAAAATAGGTACTGAATTATTTAGTTTTATTCTCTGAATTAATCTACTTCTATTCAACCATAGTTCTCCGACTGAAACGAACTCTATCAACAAATTGACTTTTACCTTTTCATCTCCAATTATCTGTCTTTGAAAAATTACCTTATCTCCTTGATATTAAATCGATATTTTCTTTGTGTATGGTAGTGTTTGTAATAACCATCGTGATGCAAAATACGTACCTCAACTTCGAAGTACATATCGGTTGACAACTACCCACGATGAGTAATCCTGTTGTGCTCTAAGATCATTGAAAACTTTCACTCTTTCATCGACGTTTAATTTGAATGCCGCACAATATTCTCCACAGTATGAGAAACTAAACCTTTTTTCTATTATCGCATGTTGTTGATATTTGAAAACTACTATGCGTTCGCGTTCGCGCAAAGTGCAAATGTTCAATATGTACTGCTACTAGATAAAACATTGCTGGTGCTGCAGCCTGTATTGTAGTCACTAGTAAACTACAGATGACTAAAAACGTGACACTTTTCGGCACACCTCTAGATCGTAATGAGTATCGGTTCTCTGGAATGTCCGACATGATAGGTTTCGGCTTCTCCTTGAGTTTTGGAATTTCTGTCTTTTGTTTAACCAACTTTTCTTTATACCCATCTGGCACTGTACACTTTTTACACCGATTTGCTACTAACTGTAATATCAAATTCGTGTCAGTGGTTTTTAGGACTTCATACGGACCTTCAAAATTTCGCATTAACTTTGGGGATAAGCCTTTCTTATTGCAATGGCTTTCCAACATAACCTTATCTCCCACCAATATTTGATGATCTTTGTACGATCATGATACTCTTTCGACGCTTCTTGGTTATACTTGATGTTGAGACCGGCTTTTGGCCATGCCTCTTGATTCGCTCTCTCATTTCCAGGAGATAGTCCTCTTGGTCTAAGTATTGTGTAGCTGGGCACAGTTTTCTTCCTCAGATTTTTTCTACGGTGCCCCAGACGTAACACTATTTGATTTGCCTCATTCATTTGGAAGGGGGTGAATCAGGTCCAAAGGAGAAAAGATTAATAAAGAAATGAAAAATGAAGAGATTGTGGCTATGAATCCATTCAAAAGAAGTTATCCAAATGTTGTCCAAAATCTGAGTCAATATATAGCTAAACAATATCGACAATAACAACCATGACAACAAAGAATTAGAGAAAACAGCCTACCGTGCAGAGAACTATTAAGTAACAATAATAAAATTGTAGATCAAAGAAGTTTACCTTGTTGATCATCAATGCAAACATCACAAAACTGATTGGATTTTTCAAATTCATTTGATCAGTCAAATCGAAGATTTGAATAACCACGATCAAAGCAATGCTGGGTTTGCAAAGAATAAGGATATATAAGGGCTCAATGTCCGAAGATAAAATGTTCTCATTGCAAGAAAGCAGGCCATTTCAAATTCAAATGCTTCGATTTAAGAGGATCTCAAAGCTACAGATATCAACAGAATGACAGAATTTGCAGACCAAGGAAACGACGAGAATCTGATATCCAGTGAATACCCAAATGATCATCAATGCAAACTCTCCAACTCTCCAAAACAGGATGAAGTGATTGGAGCGATAAACTAAGTAAGATCTTGAACAAAGATTGCATGTAAGAGAATGTTTGTAATTGTTTGTATGAAATTGAATTTTTTGACAATATTTGGTATGACGATTGAGGTATGCTTGATGTCATATGTATAGATACTGTAGATAAAATAGATAAAGGTATTGACAATAAAGTATGCACTTTAAATAATGATTATGATAGGGTAATAAAATACGATAAATGGGGGTAGGCCCAATATTAATATTTTGATTAATAATAAGAAATTTAATTGTCTTTCAGATACGGGATCCAAAATAAGTGTCATTAATAAAGAAGTAAAGTAAAGAAGAAATGTAAAAGTTGGAAACACTAATTTATTTGTAAAATGTGCCAATGAGAGCTCGTTAGAAATATTAGGAAAGGTTTCATGTTGAATGTGACAATTAAGAAAACTACTTAGTTGAGTCCTGCCCAAATTCTTGTTGGGAAAAAGATTGTCAGAGAACGGTATGAAAATGACGAACCATGTGAACTATAATTATTATTGGAAGAGTTACAAAAACGAATACAGGGAAATAAGAAGATATTTGTTGTAAAAAGAAAGGCGCATCGATATTTCTTTTTCATCTTTTCAACTTATATAGCTTTATATATTATTAAGCTTAACAAATAGTGACTAATAATAATACCAGATCAAGGTTTCCTAACAGTTTGATTTATAATTATTTAAAACAAAATAATGATTAAATAAAACAAAGTTATTGAAAATAAATTTATTTAAATTCTAAGTCTACGTCATAACAATAAAAGCTTCACCGACAATTTGCAAAAACACAATAATAACAAAACATTAAATAAAACTAAACAATATCAATTTTATTCCACAAAGTTCTCAAAATAATATTTAATTTTATCACAGAAAATATAAAATAACTCTAGAAACATGCTTTAATATCCAACTAAAAGTCAAACTATATATATATATATATATATTTATATATATGAGGAGAATGCACTCCATTCTAGCATCAATTTTAGCTCTTCCATTCAATGATGTCAATAATAAATCATGTCTTATTTACAATTTTCTTTTTGTATTGAAAATTCTTAATTCTTGGACGGAGAGGGATTATCTTTTTTACCACCCTTTTTACCTGTTAGCAAATAAGTGGTCATTTTCCCTTTACCTTTCACTTCTACCTCACCACGATATACAAAATCATATCTGCTTTCCAATTGTTTAGCGACAGCTTCCGTAACTTGTATTTTACCTTTCTCTCCAGTTGAATACATTCTACTAGCAACATTGACAGTATCCCCCCAGATATCATATAACAGTTTCGTTGTACCAATAACTCCTGCAGTGACATCGCCAATATTGTAGCCGATTTTCAATTCGAAATTGAAATTAAACAATTGCTCATTAAAAGCAACTAAAGTATTAATAAGATCAATGCTGAAATCCATCAATGCATAAAGGTGAGCATCGGGTTTCTTATTATTTTCCCTTTCCGCCGGATTCAGTCCCGATGCTGCCATGAAACAGGCTCCGATTGTCTTGATTTTCTGTACGTCTTTATATTTCTTATTTGGCAGTAAATTTTCAAAATCCGCAAATATTTCATTCAAAACTCTCAACATTTCTCGACCACCTTCAAATTGCTCATCATAAAAATCACCGAAGTTAGCAATTGTTGCGAAAATCACTCCAACTCTTTCCATATGTTTGGAATACTTTTTTGTCGTTTTAATATCTTCAATAACAAAACTCGGGATAATATTCTCAAGTAACCAATCTGCTTGTTTTCGTTCTCTTGTTTTATCTTTCCTTGCCTTAATTGCTTGATGGTCACAGTTGAAACTGGCTTTAAAACTGATATCCAATTCTCTATTCAAATACCAAATAAAAATCAACGTTAATAAAAGACATATAATGATCTCCAAGTCGATATATTTACTACCTTTCATCCACATAGATGTTGAAGAAGAAGAATTAACAAAACTGAAAAATGGATTAGAATTAGATACGTACGACTGCAGATACGATGAATAATTGCCACAATTGAAACTTAAATTTCTAGCGTCAGAGTGAACATTGCGATAATAAAAAATTATTCCAATGGCAATACCGACAATAAACGTGGCGACAATAGATTTGGTCCAAGAAGAGTACACGGTGAACAATGTACAGTTCATTAACATAAACAACAGCATTATTCCCATCGCTAGACGATAACCAAAATGAAGTTCACGGAATAGACATTGATCAAAATGGCACATTACCAACACAGACGGCAAACCAAGAATAAGAACACCATAAATATTTCGGAAATACCAATTGAAAAAGTTCCTATAAAATCTTTCAAAACTTTGACTAATGTTGCTTAAGAGTACAACATCGATAATTAACGGCACCATGAAAATGACGTTAATAATGATTGTTAATGCTAATGAAACGTAGAAACCAGCACGGTGCGAAAATCGAATGTCTTGGTCCATAGGAAAAGAGATAAAACATGCTATGATCAATGCTATAAGAAACATGCTATTGACAATCGCATTAATGAATGGAGTGATTCGAAGAGTTGCCCAAGTAATATGAGTAACGTTTTTCTTGTGAGGTCTTAAACCATTTCTGTAGTATCGCCGTTCCATGCTAGCATCCTATTGAATGAATTCCATTTCAATTTTTATCAACTAATAAACAAAATACTTTAAAATTTAGTGTAAAAAAATTAATCGGCGGTTCAAAAAATGATCGAATTTGAATATCGTCTTCTTTAAAATTATCTACCATAATCCTGTCCAATGTTTCTTGGTCTTGGATTTGGTCTGCTGCTTTAGGCAGCATAAGGTCTGTAACAGCGGCATTACTTTCGGTGGGTCCAATTTTTGTTTCCACCAATTCATCAGAGTTGGAAAACATTATTGTTTGACTTCTGTTTTCTTCATCCTTAAAATATGCATCAAAAACTCATTGATATTTATTTATCAGAAAATTACTGATATCAATAGGACTTCAGGTTTATCATCAAATCGACGAATAATGAAGTAGGTTTTGATATCTGTGTAAGACAATATTTAATCATTTTAATAAATTATTTAATAGTTGTTAAAATAAGTGTTTTACACTTAAGCACGGAGGCCAAAGGGGGAGATTCCATCACAATTAGTAAAGTATATCGTAAGTATGAGATAATCAGTCATTTGTCTAAATTGATTTAAGAATCTGCTTGTTTACGTTGGAGTATGTTGAAGTAAGCAACGTCAATGGCATTGAAAGCCAGAGCTACACTATGCTGTCGCTGTATGAAGCCTTGTAGGAGTAGAGTTTCTCATTTTGACGCAAAGTTGCTAATAAATTTAATTGTTAAATTACTTCTAAATCACTATATTCAATATGACAGCGTGAACGTAATTGATGGTATTCAGAATCGCATTCAGCAGCTTCGTTGAAGCCAAATGACATATATTCATTGTTTCAATCATCATTCAGCATGCATTGTCGTCAAAGTCTGTAAATTCAGAGTTCCTTTTCTGATAACAATTTCTTTCCATGTGTCAACATTTCTGCTGCTTGTAAAGACAATGCCATTAAGAGGGTATTGGATCACTGATAAAACTATTATATGTCGCTATAAAAGGCTTTGGTGAGATTACTCGTTGAAGTTATTCAAGTTTCGAAAAAGTATGAAGAAGGAAGTGGCAAATGTCGTGATTGCTTCTGGCCTCTTGAAAAAAATTGAAAACTTTATCTTTTAATTCTTGACGATATGTTTTTTAAAATTAATAAAGAAGTTTGATACCCCAAACAAACTGCGTTTTATAATGTCCCCGTGAAGTGGGGTAATAAAAGATCTGGTTACGGCTTTGTATATATATGTTGGGTTATTGGGTTGGTGATAAAATTAGAATTCTTACTCTGACTCCAAGCGTGTCTTTGACTGACCCACAAATAACAATTAACACTGGAAACTTTATTCAATATCACAAATATTTTCTCAATGATACAATTGACTCAACAAGCTAACTATTATACCGTGCTTATTATAACACTATGGTAAGGAATAGCACACTCGTATAATTTTGATTTGACAAATCTCTCACAACTCATGAGTGTAATAATTGGTAATTTTAACTGGTTCTCTGATTTTGACTTAGCTTTACTCGCCTAACTTTATTCTATTATCAACTGAATAAACTCTTGCTGATTCTCTTTAATTCTGTTTTCTTTTTAGTTTCTCTGTTTCAACTTTATTCAAATATTGCTTCTAAATTGTCCTCTCAATGGCTTCTCCAAACTGCTCGCTAATACACTTCTCCCACGTCTTCTTAACTTTTTAAATCGTCCTCTCTATACTTTCTCCGCCTGTTTCTGCTGTGCCACCTCCTTTTATACCTCGTCAATTTGTGGCACTTCAGTTTATTTTCAATTCCACCATTTTTTCCAACATGATTTTCCAGTTTTCCCTGCGACCGAGTTATCTTTGATAGCTGTCGCAATATTTATATTTCTTTCCTTTTGCGGCTCCGGCCTGTTTTTGTTTTGTTTCCCTTATCTCTGACAAGTTGTTGAGATAAGAATATTGTTGTTTTTCTGTTTTCCCGATTTCGAATTCCTTTTCCATTTTGTACTAATTAATTAGTACTGACCTTGGTTTTTATTTTCATGTTTGATTTCTTTTGTTTCCTTCCTCTTTCTTTTCTGAGTTCCGACAGATCGTCCCGTTTGTCATGACGATCTTCCCCCAGGTAATTTTATTTATTTATTATAGTATTTATCATTTAGGTATCCTCAACATATACAAAATATAGAATAAATTTGATTTGAAGTAGCAATCAATGTTAATTGAGAATTCGAATATTTGTTGTTATATTGCTGATAAATTAACCTATTGTGTTGGGTTTTGCTGTTTTAATATAAAAGATACTTAGAGTCAGAATCAAATTTATTACTTGCGAAAATATTTTTTAATCCAACAATAATGTATTAACTATATTTTATAATTTTTATCAATAATCTATTTTCCATTTGAAGTTTCTTTATTGACTTTTCAGGCTGCAAATCAACATTTTAATTTATTTAACACGAACTTTCGGATCAGATCTTTTTCGAAAATAAGTAAAGTATTAATATTAATAAAAATTAACGAAATTATTAAATTAAGTCGAGGAAGATATAAATAAAAAAAGCACGCATTATACTTCAGCATTATACATCAAGCCTCTTAAAATACTCAAATAAAAGAATATAAATATAATCTAATACTGTTAAATTATCTAAAATAAATTATCATGAAATTCTGCCTGAGAGACAAAGAAACTTCTCTAAAAAACGCAGGAAATATTATGACAGATTTAGTGAAAATATCATTAATTTATTTAGTGAATTGATTCGTTAGAGTTTCATTAAAACAATAAATTATAGTCAATGACAATAACTTACTTGCTTGATCTTGTTGATGCTTGATTGCATAAGATTGGGTTTCTTCATTAAAATATTCAATTAAAACTTTTAGTTTTCTAATATCTAAAATTAACTGTTAATTAAAATTACTTAAATAAAATTTTCACCTGAAATTAACGGTCCATCTTCAACTTCATAAATATTTTTAACACATGAATAAGTTTCATCAGATATGTGAACTGTGCCGGCTTGGCCTGATGATTCCATTTCATTTGCTAAAGTTACATCATGGCTCCAGACATCAAATTTAAAACGATGAGTTCCCACAATTCCACAAATAACCATACCAGTATGAACTCCCACTCGCATATTTACCTAAATATAACATAACTAAATATATCAGGGACTGAAACCCGGAAAAAATTGGGTTCAGGTTCAGGTTCGGGTTAATCACAAATTAAAAGTTCGGGTTCAAAATTTAGAAAAAAAGCCTTATCTTTTATTTATTTTTCAAAGATTTTTCATTTTATTTAACAGTTAAAATATTTTTAAAGTTTTCTTCTGTTAGATTTGCTCGTTGTGGTGATAGTATACATTTTAAAGCTGATAAAGGCCTCTCTACGCTTACTTGCGTAACAGGGACTGCAAATATTATTTGGCTACCTGATATAGAAAAGGTGTTTGTATTTTATGTTGTTCCCAAAATTCTAAAATACTTTTTTCTTTTGCCAGCCTTGGATAATTTTCGTATATTTCCATCTTATTTTTAACTGAACTATCAATGAAAGATGTGGAATTTATATTTTCCGAATTAATTTGAAAAAACTTTTCTTTAAAACTTGTTCAATAATATCCTCTTCTTAATATAGAATTTAACAAACAAAAAAACACGTTTAATGATTAATAATGATTATTATTAAACTTTAATCATAGAAAGTCAAAATTCAAATAATAATAAAAACAAAATCGTTAGGAAACATTAATGAACACGAGAAACATTACTATTTGTATTTTGTATCGTAGTAAGTTACTTTAAGAAAATAAGCTAGGCAACATTAAAGAATATGAAAACTTTACTACTTTTTTGTCCTCTTTATTTTTCTAAAAAAATCAACAGAATAAATTTTTTAAATTTATGAACCCGAACCTATGAGTTTCTGGGTTCAACAGGGTTCGGGTTCGGTTTCAGTCCCTGAAATATATATATCAGGTCAAGTGTAGATTCTGAAAGTTACGAGATTTCGATTGTCAAATTTGGAGACATGAACATCAAGATCTCTGGTATGGATCATAACAATGTCTGAAGTACCTTACACTTACTTTATTTTTATGATTCCAAATTATAAAATCATTTATAGCATTCCTAGTGGAATAACAAATAATGAAATAACTGCCCTTCAAAATCTCTCGTGTCCAAATAAATAGCTCATAAATGTGACAAATTGTGAACACATAAAACCGAACTTATCACTGCAGTCTCAAAAATACTCATTTCCCCTAAGGCATCTGTATTTTGAAATGTATAACAGATCATACATAAATTATCAGATGCTAATCAATTATTAACAGACTGATATTAAAAGTGAAATAAATGCTTAGAAAAGTTTAATTTTTCATTCATAAAACATATATTAAAAAATTATTGCATACTTCTTCATTATGTCTTTCATCAAATTGACGAATAGCTTTGCACATTGATCGGCCCATCTCAACGCATCTTTCGGCGTGATCAGTAACTTCTTTTGGACAACCACTTACACAGTAATAACAATCTCCAAGTGTTGCTATTTTTTCACAGCCATTCACTTCACAAAGTTTATCAAAGCTAAAACATAAGCAATTTTTATATTTAATCTAAGAATAAAAATTATTAGTCAATTAAAATTTTTAATTATATTTGTAATTTAGTAATACTTAGTCCCTCTTTTAGTCTCTCTATATAGCAAACACGTGACGAGACTGTATTGTTATTCAGTGAAAGTTTAGTCAACCATCTTTTTACCATGCTCTAAGAAATGAAAAGAAGTTTTTGGTGTACTCGAACACCTTCCAACAATGAAATTTGCGATATATATATATATATATATATATATATATATATATATATATATACTCGCTGGGCATTTCTAACAAAAATTTGATAAACCAATAATAAAAGCTAAATAAAACAAATGAATAAGACATTTAGAAAAGTTAAGATTTTTTAAAAATTTAAATAATGTAAATTATTTGTTTTTGAAGCTATGCTTAAAGTAAAGTTCGAAATCTAGACTTTACTATAGTTAACAGTTTATAACTGAAAAATTACGTGTAAAATCATGAATTATGAAAAAACACCCAATTATAAAATATTTACTACTCATTTTATTCAAAAATGATTTTACTATGGACTTTAAAATTATTTATTCGTAATTCTATTGTGTAGCACCAAGTTGCTATTTGAAATTTATATTAAATTATATTTGTGACCAATAATTGCATCAATACTAATAATTATCACGTGTCAGTTGTTAAAATTTTTAGAAAAAACGAGATAATTTAAAATTGCAATTAATAAATAAATGTTGGAAAACTTAAATTTAACTGCGTTTAATACACTTTGATGACTTTAGTCAAACTTCTGGTTATTTTAAAAGTGTGCCAAATAAATAATGGTTTCAAGGAAGTGCAACGAATTTGATAATTTATTTTTATATATCTTTTATCTACTGCAGTGGTTCTCAATTAATATAAAAGCGCGGAACACCATTCACATGATTTTTTTTACGCGGAACACTGACAAAAAATATTTGTTTACAATGAGTAACCAATCACAAATTACTATAAATCTGTCGCAAACGTAAACAATGCCTTCTTATAAGCCAGTGTTATCCAAACTTTTTTGAGCCACGGCACACTTGGTTGATTTAAAAATTTTCCGCGGCACACCTAAATTTTTTTTTGCTTTATTTGCAATTTTTTATTGCACTTTTATTAATCTTTTAATAAGAAATGAAAAACTTATTTACTTGAAATAAATTTAATGTAAAAAATTTTAAATTTAGAAAAATTAGTCAATGAAAAATTCATAAAACATAGTTTTGACTTTTTTTTTAAAAATTTCACGGCACACCTGGGCACCCGCCACGGCACACAGTTTGGAAAACACTGTTATAAGCAAAGAAAATACCACGCGCAACAATAACAAGCAATAAAAACACTTTTATATTTGTATGTTTATATATCTGTGTAACGGCTTTCTTATTGAATCATCTTATAAAACTATTAATTGAGGTTTTTGATGATTTGTATCTTAAATGCAAATTTAAAGATAAAATGTCATTTTTTTCGGGGAACACGGGTTGAGAAACACTGGTCTACTGGTATAGATTACAATTCAACATGAAATTATCCAGTATTTTATAGGTCCTCAATTGTGCAAATGTTGAGAAATTTTGTACCATAAAGTAAATTCATCATTCAAAGTATTATTGTTATTATTATTCAAAATTTTCATAATTCTTTACTTTATCAAAAAGTAGTAAACAAAACTAATGAATCTAAAAAATTGAACATAATGAATGAAAGAGCATGTGAAGTAAAGTAAACAAGTACGGTAAGAAGTAAAATTAATTGTTAAGTAAATTTATCTGTTGCATAAATCACATTTGAAGTGCTAATTTTTGTAACTGTTTATCATTGATATTTGCAGGTTTCTCTATATTCACAATTTGAAAATTGAAATCTCAACTAATTAAGTGTCATTTGAATGTCAAATCATAATAAATATAATATATAGTTTTGAATTTCATTCAATTATTTTAATTACTGAAGTGAAACTTGACGTTGTCAAGTTGGAAAATTTTTCATCAATTAGACAAAACCAAAAACATGTAAAATACGACAATTTTATTCAACGTCTTAATTCATGAGTAAGGTGACCAGATTTTTAGATGGGCAAAGCGGGACAACTATTGAAGGAGCGGGGTATCAACAAAAATTTTCATATAGAATAATAATAATATGGTAATATTTTTTGATTTTTAACATAAGTACAATTTATAAATATAAAAAATTGTATAATATTTTATTCCTTGAAATTTTTTTTATTCATTTTGACGCGGGATAAATCGTGAAAAATCGGGACTGTCCCGCCATAATGGGGACGTCTGGTCACCTTATTCATGAGTCATTTTAGAAATTAATAAAATTTGTTAGAGTTATTAATTGCTTACTATTAGTATTAATTGTATAGAAAATAATAACGTCAAAAACATTGAAATATATTATCCTATATGGTACGAACAAATTATTTCGTTTTGGAGGAAATAAATGTACCTTAATAATGGTTTTTCTGTTTTATTAATTATTTATTTAACATTTCATTCATTTTTATTACGATTATAGACAAAAAATTTCTTTTCCATTTGTAACATAAATATTCTACACTGCCTTTATCATGTATTAATCAGTTAGAAATTTGTGTTATGTAGGAAAAAGAATTTTTGGTTTATAGTCGCATTGAAAAAGAATGAGATGTTAGAACAGAAACATCAAAAGCTAACAAAGAAATATACGATTTTATTGCCGAGAAAATAATATAGCATCATTTAAACAAGTTTTTAATAAATCCTACCTGCCAAAGAGATCATTCAAAAGAAATACGAGATGAGGAGCAGTTTTATTGCTACTCATTTTAGTAAATCCCACAATATCTGCAAATAATATGCTAACATTTTGCATTTGATTTACGTGAAACTTTCGAAAATGAACAAGACTTCGTTGTGCAGGTGGCTCAGAAATGACAGAATTATTTTCCATATCACCATCAACTGAATAATTTATCACTTAATTAATTAATGGAAATTTAATTAATATCATTAATATCTAAGAGAGATGGTCTAAAGATAATAATCTTTATACGAAATCTCTTTGATCTAACTTAATAAATTCTAAAACTCTCTATATTACTGCATTTGGTGTCTTAATCACCCCCTAAAATCTTGAATACCATCCCTCTACAACGTTGTTTTCCGATCTGTTTTCAAAATGTACTGAATCATAAATTTTCAAAATTTCAGCTGTAGAAATAAGTGCAAATATGCCACTCATTTTTAAGAAATGTATTCCTAAATATTTTCTAGGAATGTAATCAATAAAATCCTATAAAATTGGATCCAAAGATTCAATGATATATCCTATATATCATTATTGCTAATAAATTTTTAATATTATTTTATTTTTAATATTCTTTTTGATTTGACCCATTTTGTCAGATACCATAATTACTAAGATTTACAAGAAACTATCTTTATAATTCTTTATAATGAAAAAAACTGTCATCTCCTTTCTCAAGTTCTGGATAACTGTCGACTGAGGGAATCGATTTATATCAGCAAGCACAGTTTTTTGTTTAGGTTTACATTTCAACGTTGGAAGGTGGTATCTAATTCCTGTTTTTTTTAACTTCGTGTTTATTAGTGGATTTCAATTCTTACTTAGATGGTTTTCGGATCTTGGTTATGAATATTTATGTCATGGGTGCAATGCCACATACATTGGAATGACTGTCCGTCATCTCCGTTTTCAAGTTCCTGATCACTATCGATTGAATCAATTGATTGATATTATTAAACACAATTTTGTGGAAAATTTATTAGAATCTTGTTTGATTTCAATTTTTGTGAATTTTAAAACTTTTATAATTTTTAAGGTATGAATATAAAAATCAGAATTTTGTAAATTTCTAGCGAAATTAGATTTTTTTTAGATTTATTATATAATTAATTATTTACATTTCAGGTTTAATAATAAATTAACTACGATACTTAATAACGTACATTTGATCAGATCCGCAGTTAGACATTCGTTAGATAATCATAAGAACAATTATTCAGTTATTAAAATTTTGAAATGTTTAAAATCAAAGAAAATAATAATATTTATTAATGTTTTATAAAGTATTTAATTAAATTGAATAATATAATTATTTTTATGATTATAGAAAAATGAAAAATAAAACCGAAATTCTAAATTAAAACTTTTAATGATTAAAAATAAAAAAATCATAAAAAAATCAATAAGACACGAAATTTATGTAGATATTTAAAATATTAAGAAAACCATTTGATTATTTAAAATAATTTACAAATAAATGTGTGCTCTTATAAAAACAGGCACAGCAAAGTTTGTTTTAGTTTGGAATACTCATAAACTGGGCAAACACCATTATATAATATATCTAGAATTAATTTTATTAAAATACTTTAAATGGCTGTTATTAAACTATTGCATTAGTTTCAATTTGGCGAGTTAGAGAAGCAATAAATATTTTAGGAAAATTTCCAATTCCAAAGTTAAAATCTCTTTAAAATTCAGTAACTGAAATTTTGTTTCTATGAATTATGTAGCAATTTAATTTTAATAACTATAAAATGAAATAAATTTTGATGAATATATTTAGTTTCCATGGAATAATTATTCCCACAGTTTCAAATAGCACATATTATCTGTAATTACGTGTTTATTATATTATTTCTTTCCCTACATGTTTCATATAACACAAAATAATAAATCTATTCCAATAAAATATTTTTGCATTTCAAGCCAATTTGAGTTTTTAACACAAAACACTTCAAAAACACTACTACTACAATAACAATAATAATAATAATAATAATAATAATAATAATAATAATAATAATAATAATAATAATAATAATAATAATAATAATAATAATAATAATAATAATAATAATAATAATAATAATAATAATAATAATAATAATAATAATAATAATAATAATAATAATAATAATAATAATAATAATAATAATAATAATAATAATAAATACGTGCTAATTAATAAAATATTTTACTTGGATCATTCATATCATTTTCCACTTGAGTAGATCGACGGTGTTCTTTGTTGGAGTTCAATATTTCTTCATCTTCTGAACTATCGTCATCTTTTTCGGATTGTCGGCGAATTTTGACGCCTGATTTTTTATCTTCCTTGTTCTTGTCGTCTTCTTCGTCAACATTTTTACCACTCATTACTTGATGCGCAACATCAACTGGCATGAGTGACTGTATCATTTCATCTTTAGTTTTTTGCTCTGCTCTGATTTCTCGTTGTAATTGTGCTCCTTGACCAAGTTTTAAAAAAGTTGATCTTCTTCTAGCCTATTAAAAATCATAGTTAAAAAATTTAGGTCTTCTAATTTTATTAAATATATTAAATTATGTGATAAATAAATTGATAAAATATGCTAAATTCATTAAAACATTTTAACTCTTTGACCACTGTCGGGACATATATGTCCCAGTCAAATTTAAAAAATATATAGATGCCTTATTCTCTGTGTTATTACAGCAAACGCTTGTCCCACTCGTGTTTATAGTATTTTCGACTAGTTTCGTCTATACTCGTTAATATACGTTCTGCCGGCTAGCAAACGTAACATTACACGTTTTAAACAAGCTATATAGTTGATTTCTATCGTTAAAGTTACAGAAATTTCATTTTTTTTAAATTCGTCGTCAAAGGGTTAAATTAAATAACTTGAGGAGAATCTTATATATAATTTTGAATGTATGTATGTTTGTTACGATTTCTAAATACGGAAATTTTTAAATTGAATCCAATATAAAAATACTTATAATAAATCGTTAATATTACAAAAAAATCACTTTGCCCCATTTAAATTCTTATTTTGAGTCTTTTGAATTCAGATCAGCACTAATGTGGGTGACCATAAAAAAAATCCAGTAATGTAGTATTTTATTTTTGTCTAATCCTTCAACAAATACCTTTATTGCATTACATTAACATTAAGCATCATGCCTTGCAATGTATAAAACTTTATCTGTCTATCTGTTCACTCTTATAATCTATAGACATAAAAAAAGTTCTTTATTATCATAAATACAAAACCCTGAATCATTTTAAAATCATTATATTGTAATAAATTTTATTTCCCTTATAATGTTATCTAAAGACAAATCCCAATTTGATCTGTTAATTCTTCTGCTAAAAGACCAGCAAATCGAAGGGCAAATGAAACCTCACAACAGCAACAAGAAAGACTGGCTGAAGTTAGAACTCGGGCTGCTACAGTAAGACCAAACGAAACTCTACAGCAGCGACAAGCTAGACTTGCAGACATGAGACCTCAGACTGCTATAGAAAAATCAAATGAGACGGAAGAATAGCGACAATCAAGACTTCTGCCCGAGCAACGCTGGGTAGCCCAGCTAGTTAGTAATAATTTATAAATCATAAATACACAATTAAGAAATAGAAATTACTACGTATTCAAGGTATTTTGTGAGAAAAATAGAAATCTTTATTTACATTTCATTTCAAAATATTTGTTATGTTTAAGCGTTAATGCGACTTCATTTTTATACTGTTTACAAAATTCTGGAAAGCAATTTTCACTTTTTCATAATTTGATGTTAATACAAGATTTCATTTATACGAAGAACAAAAGTATATTAATTATAAGAATATATTAATTTAACAACTAGAAACTTGTGACTTTTTATTATCAATGAATTTGTCTTCTCAATACCGAAAGATTTTTTCAAACTGTCGCATATCATGATAAATTGCGTTTATTTATAATAAAAAGTTAGTTTTTATCTAAATCATTTTCAAAAGTCAGGACTGGAAATGGTTAAACACTTGATAAAGGCTGTGCTGAAATATCATGTGAATTTATAGTCTTACAAACATTAATATGAAAATTATTGAATTAAAAAAAAGATCAAAGGGGAAACCAAAAGATAAATATAATAGTTAAAACATATGCCTATTTCAACGAGTAATTTCAAAATATATTTAAAATGTTATGTTTTCATATTACCAAAACAACTAGATTGCTACATAAAAAAATTAATTTTAAAAAATATGTTTAATAACTTATGTCTTTAGTAGAATGTAATTATGATATTTAAAATAAAACTCGCAAAATTCTTTCGCGCACATTTTTACAGGGAAGTCAAAAAACCCCCGTTCATGGTTTAGTTATTAACAAAATAATTTTTTATTTATCTCAGTTTGAGATTTTGTCACTTTAAACTAATAAAAATTATGTGAAATAATGTTAGGTTAAATAAAGATGTATGATGAGGTTTAGTAAAGAAAGCATCACAGTAGGAAAAAAGTTAAAAAGAGAAAGTTTTTTCATTAGTTCATAATTCGTATTGTGCAATACATTCAAAAGCGTTTTTCGAATAATGATTAAGCAATAAATTTTTTGTGCATCTCTTTTATTGTTATGTATTTCAGATTACTTTAATTACAATGACATAGATATTAAATCAGAATAAAACTAAGTTTGCTTAATAGTATAGTTACCTAATGTCGCTATGAATACATTTATTATTATTATTATTATTATTATTATTATTATTATTATTATTATTATTATTATTATTATTATTATTATTATTATTATTATTATTATTATTATTATTATTATTATTATTATTATTATTATTATTAT